>JAUMHG010000024.1:4523584-4534564 GCA_032359395.1 Enteromius anoplus
AATCCCTGCCGGAACTGGGAATCGAACCTGCGACCTTTGGGTTACAAACCCAACTCCCTATCCATTAGGCCACGACTAACCCATAGCAACATGAAGCAACTGCAAATGAATGAGGTCTGTATAAAATCCCTTTAGGCATCTCATATATAAATACATTCATTAAAAATAAATCCATATAAAATATATCAACCGAGAGCAAATCGTAGCCAAAAAAATAAATAAATCATATTCTGAGTGAAAATATATACAATTTTTTGCCAGGGCAGAAGCAACACTGTTCCCATATCTCTATCTTATATAATGAATTATAATTATAAAACATCTTGCAGAATAGCTCTATATTTTAAACACAGTAACAGTTTTTTGTTTTCGGCTTGTAGCTTGTTTGAAAGAGCTGAAATGCTTTAAATTATATCTAGCTTTTAGCTCGTAGCTTCTGATTCAAACTACCTTACCGGACACTGATCAATGCGCACAGCACATATTTTATCAGCTGCTGAAATATAAAATACAACCTTGGGAAAGTCGCTGGAAAAAGACTTACACGCTACCAGCAAAAGATCAGCTTTCTTCCACGTTATTAGGAATGTAAGGCTATTTTTTTTCCTTCTCCGAATTCACCCTGCCCAAAAAATATAAATAAACCGTCAAGGTAAGGTGAAGCGGTGATATGTAGAAGTGATGGCCCCCAATACCAAGCCATGACAAACTACAGGAGAGGATGAAAAATTGGGAAAGAAAGAGGGAGAGCAAAGCTGCTATGCCAGCCAATACCTCCGCCTCTGCCCACTCGCTCCCTTGATAAATAACAGACCTGGATGAGAATACAAAAAGAGCTTTCCCCAACAAACTCAATCTCACTTCTGCAGTCTCCAGTGGGATGTACAGGCATTACAGAGCCCTCCATGCTACTTAATAGGGGGAGAGGCCTGACTGGATGTTTGTCTGACAGCGTTTTGGAACGTTTGACTGAGTCTGACTCAGGATTTGAGCAGCATAATGTCTGCATAACACAGATTGCGTACAAGCAGGTGAAGTGCGGAGGGAACGTGTAGAGCAGCCTATCATCCAGCTGTCCCGACTGGAATTAACGCCGCTGCGTTTATATTCCTCTCACAAACCCACCCAACATCAAGGCCGCAGAGAAGATGAAGGTCAACAGGAAAGTCTTTCCTCTGGTAGCTTTCATCTGCAGGCAGATGATGCAAACCTAGATTTCACTTTTCCGGTTCAGAGTTCTGGTCGTTAAACGCTGTTGTACACACAGAACTTCATTCAAGAATACCGGCTGTGTCATATAGTAATGAATGAGCTGCTGAGATGCTTTCCTACAGTGATATTAATGAGTTGCTCAGGTTAGCAGCTAGTAAAAAAAGGCTTTGGAGAAATCAGAAAAACGCAATTACAGAAAACTATGAAATAAAGGCTGTTCCTTAGTAAAGCACTCACACAAATTTATACTGTACACACACACACACACACACACACACGCGTTGGGTCTCTCCATACGTGTAATGGTGTTTCTACTGTCCAGACTGTATGTGGTATTGTCATACGATGACCCTCCACCTAAACCTACCCCTACACCTAAACCTAAACCTACAGGAAACTGTGTGCATTGTTAGATTTTCCAAAAAACAACATTTAGTATGTTTTTTTAAACCTTTTGAATTATGGGGACACTGAAAATGTCCTCATAAATCACCTTCAAATTATAATACCTATGTCATACCCATGTCATTATACAAATTTGTGTCCTCATAAAAGACATAAACCCGCACAGAAATATAATATAATATAATATTTACATTCACATCTTTTAAATATTAAAATCACAATCTATTAGCAGAAAGATCCATTAGCAGGAGCTAACAAAGTAGCAAATACCCATGACCCATGACTTGTCTATGTGTCTTATATACACAGTGCTATAATTGTCCTGTGTGTGTGTTTGTGTGTGTGAGAGAGAGAGAGAGAGAGAGGGAGAGAGAGAGAGAAATTGGTTGGTTAAAAACAGCTTCAATGCAAGTGTTGAAATTAGTCAAACAATCACTAACCAATAGAGAGTTCAATGCAAGTACAGAGCCCACTTAAGTCATTGATTACAGCCTAACTTAAGAGGCAGCCATGCACTGAAGTGTGAGATAACTGTAGTGAGGAATTAGAGCAGAGCTTCTGCCACGCACATGCACATCTGCACAACGACAACGAAGGAATAAAAACACATACCTACAGAAATTCAATCAATTAAGCTCTCAGCCCTCTACCTCTTTTAAATTCAATTAACTCTGATAAATGCTCTGGGCCTTTAATTAAAGCAGAAAATGGCAAAGCATTTATTTAAAAAAAAAAAAGAGTGCATACTGCTAAGTTAATCCTAAGCATAACCTCAAGTCATTTGCGAAGTAAAACTTTTAATTTTTCAGGAGCTGCCAGCTTGGATCGTCTGCACATGAGGTCTAATATAACATTACAGTTCAAATGCAGTTGACAAATAATTACTACCTGCATAAAGGGCAGCGGCTTACATCTGCTAGCTCCCTTTTAATCATTCGCTGAAAATAATAATTAAAAAAAAATAAAAACTAACACTCGGGAAAGAATCAGGTTGTTAATTACTGACAAATCTCAGCCAAAGCTAATTGACTAAAAGGTCAGCGGAGAAAAGAAGGCATCTATCAAGTGTCGAATGAGCCGGTAAATCCCCGCATAACTTAGTGATTTCTACTTGTTTTATTCTGATCTTAAAGGATCATTGAGGATGAATGTTTCATAAAGAAATGATTTGCAATGACGGCGTCCATTTTAGAAAATAAGCTGGAATGGAATAATGTGCTAACAGACGTAAAGTGTTCACTTCTTAATCACCCTAAGGGGACTAATGTTGACTTCTGCTCACTGTACATTATTCTGTTTCTCCACAGCTTCTTGTCAAACTAATTCATTTATCTCTTGTGAAATGGTGTTAAAATCAATTTCATGATGGATTTTGGACATTTCCAGGTACTGCTGTACATCAGCGCAGACTGAAATAGCTAAGTAACCACTTTGACTACCCAAATAAAAACCAAAGCTAATAAAGTTCACTATACACTCTTAAAAGTAAAAGTGCTTTACGTTGCCATAAGAAGCTTTTTTTTTTGGGTGTAAATGGTTCCATTAAGAACCTTTGACATCTCGAGTACCTTTCTGTTTGTGGCGAAAGAAGGTTCTCTAGATTACACTAAGGTAAGAGATGGTTCTTTAAAGAACCTTTGACTGAATGGTTCTTTTTGGAACCAAAAATGGTTCTTCTATAGCATCACTTTGGATAACCTTTTAAGCATCTTTATTTTTACGACTGTTGCTGAAACCAAATCTATTATTAAATAGGTAATTCTCAATATAAAAATAGCTGATATAAGATTTGAAAATTAGATGGAAAAACGTAAACATAAATAAAAAATGTTTTCTTTTAAAATGACTGAAATTAAGACGAAATCAAATAAAGAACCATAAAAAAGAATAAAGCACAACAAACAGTTAAAACTTTAATTAAAATTAAAATACAACTGAAAATATAAAAACAAAAGCTAACGTAAAATTAGAAATACTATAATAAAACATAAATCAAATAAAAAAAAAACAACACCTCCTCTATATACTATAAGTCCCAAAATATGTTATTTATATTAAATATACTGTAAAAGTAAAAACCTAAACACAAAAATTTTAAACCAACATCAACATATGTTGAAGTAGTAAAATTGTTAAAATTAAAAGCTGAAAAATAAATAAATAAATAAATAAAAAAATTAAAATAAATGACACCAGAAAAGATAAAAAGGCAATTTACATTATAAATAAATACTTAGTATAATATAAAAAATAACGATGACTATGTCTCATTAAAAAAAGGCATGTACAACAATATCATGAAGGAATGAAATAAAAAGCTGAACTAAGCTTAAATACGAGCCAGGGAAAAAGTGCCTTGCTGAGAAAAGCAGAAAAAAAAAAAAAAACCGCAAGAAAAGGCCAAGCCACGAACTGATGGGCCCTGAATCAAAAGCCAAGTCATTGGCCATGGTGACATATGCAGCTCGTCTCCATGAGTGTCACGGAGGGTGTTTAATGGACAGCGTCCCCTCATTAGTGCACATCTCCCACTGTTTAGCAGAGCAGGTGCTGGAGATGTACTGTTCATGCCTCTGCACAAGTCTGATGAGGTGCTCTTTCCACAGGAGAAAGAGCTGCAAATATGACAGCTAAACTCCACTGCAAATGTTCCCTGTTCTCTAGAATGCTGCTAATTAAAACAAGCTCTTCACTTGTCAGACTGGAATGGGATTTTCCCAGCTGTTGCGGGAGGGAGGGAGAAGAATAGGAGGGAGGGGGCCATTGATTTGTTCGTTCAGGGGGCTGAACAGCTCTCCCGCTGATCTCTGGTAGGTCCTCTCTGCCGTAGCAAAGCTTCTTGGGGTATTGTGATTGCAGTGCTGTCAGCATTTTATTGCAAGCTAATGAGGACTCGCTGATCCCTGCCTGGTGTGTCATCCAAAGGTATACATTATAGATAATAGTATATGTATACATACAGTGCCATTCAAAGAGTTCACCTGGGAAAATTGGATATGTCTCTCATTTGCTTTCATGAGAGCAGCGACCATTCAAAGAGCATCTTGAGCAGGAGCATGTGATGATTCACACAAAGGCAACACTCGCATTCAATTCAAATTGATTAGTGACTTTAAATGGTGCATGGTGTTGATTTATTTAGGCCATAATTCGGATATATATTTAAATACTTACAAGTTTATGTTTAAAGTTTTGATACAATATATCTATAAGGACCAAAATCTTTTCTTTTTTTCATAAAAGAAACATCTGTAATACTGACCCCTACAATGTATTGTCGGCTATTGCTACAAATAGCTACAAATTATTGATTTTAAATATTATTTTTAAGTATTTTTACAATTAATGAAGCTTATTTTAACTTATTAACTAATAAAATATAACATAACCTTTTAATAAGTGTCAGATACAGATGTATTAATTATATAAAAATGAACATATAAATGAGCAATATCCAATTAAAAACTAAGCAAATATCCAATATTGCATCTGTATAATATTGGTAGATAACCAATATGGTTATATAATAACTTACATACACCTTTGATGTTTATGACATATTTAGATAATTAGGGACATAAGACTCTAACGGACATATCTGAGAGATCACATAAACTATGCACAAACGTAGAGGATTCACAGGAAAACTCACTTGAATAATCCATCTTTAAAAGCAGAAGGAAACACTGGCATTAAAACCCGGCGACTGTGACTCCGGAATGTAATTACTGCCATTGATTTGCAATTGACGGTGAATTTCAGCTATTAATTAAGCCAAAGTCTAGGTAGAAGCAGCAATGGTCAGATAAACAATACCCAGCAGGCAGGGCTCGAGAACCTAGCCGTCATCGATTGGGTGGAAATGAAGCGATACATCTCTATGTCATCAGACGCGAGGAGCTTATGAGCTGCAGCTCAGCAGAACTGCTTCATGATGTGAAACCTCTCTGTTTTAATGAAACTTCTAGAATCAAATTCTCAGTCTACTACCAAAAGCTCCCTGACTGCTGTGATGGGCGGCTAATGTAATCTCCGTAATGGAATGGGAGGCAGGCAGACTTCAGGATGGAGTCTCGTAAGAACAAGCCCACTCGGAGCCCCGCACTGTCCGGAGCATAAGCATATGCTTCCTCCTCTGCCGACTCTTCGAGATGAGGTGTAGGATGACGTCATGAGAGAGCACTAATGAGAGAGGCGCTGAGAGCTGGAGGTTTAAGCTCACTGTATGCTCAGCTACCACTGGCTGAAAGCTTGAGATCCCCCACTGCCAGAGCAGCAATTAACATCGCTCCTATTGGGCTCTTCACAGAGCAATGGGAAGCAGCGGGAGTTTTCCACTGCGCCGGAAAGGAGTTGACAGCGAGTCAGGAAAAGATTGAAGATTTCCGGGAGGACTTCTCCTGTGTTTCCTTTTACACCACTTTGATGTCTGCCAGGAACCAATGAAGGATAAGAAGAGTAAGGTATGGGGTACGCTACCTGTGCTTGGGTTGAGTTTAATGCACTCCCCTGAAGAAGTCCATTATTGTTAGGAGAGCACCACATTTAGAAATAACGCAACAGAATCCTGCGCGTTTGCAACATACCCCTATTTACTTTGCCAGTTAACATAACAACTGCTTCTAGTGGCAAAAACAAAGGAAATAAATAGTCAATTACTGTATGCAAGATTGACTAACTCTTCAAGATTTGTTCTTTAACACACATATATAGCGTGTATGAATGTACATTGTAAATGAGTCTTTGTGCATACTTTGCGTTTATAATTTGGGAAGTGGGTATTTTAGAAGATCACCACATTTGGGGGTCCTTGACAATAAAAAAAGTTTCAAAGCTCCTGAATTATATAACGTGCTGCAATAATGGCTTAAGAAAAGCCTTCAACAAAGCTAAGGCTGAGCTGAAGGATGTGTATTTCCAACATGACACATCTACCATGAAGCAAACATTCATTCGATGGTGCAAAACATTCTGTACTTCAACGTAAAAGTGCTTTCTGCTGTCCTTACATGCACATGCAGCTCTCCATGGGGAGGATCTAGTCACTCTTTAAGCAGTACCCTAGAGTGAAAACCGTTCGACGTCTTCCCGAGGCGCGTGACTGTTTGGAGGCCTCATCACCCTCTAAAGCTTTTCTCACTTCTTTTGAATACCTCCTGAAATTCTGACATCATTTAAGTGGCACTTCTTCACAAAACACCTGCCACGGCTTCTTTCAGAGCCAGATTGCCTTCGTTCCTTGGCATTATCATCTTTTTGAAGCCAGGTGTGTGTATGTGTGTGCGCGTCAGCTTAAAATGACTGCTTTTATCAGTCTTATGGATGCACTCTGCTAAAGTGAGGTGCATTTGGCTACCAATAAAGCGTAGTCACGGGTTAATGAATACCCTGGCTTTGCTGATGACGGGGAACCGAGAACGCCGGAACACACTTAACCCTATGGCCTGCTCAGTGGCATCCGTCCCGTTCCCAATGTGCATCTTAGCCCATGGAACTGGCACACTTTGTTCTTGCTGCCATTACAGATTTGGAGCGAGACCTGGCTGAGACCCAGTTGTAAAAAAAAGTGCCATATGCACTTCCGAGCGTTGCCGAATTGAATTTTTTTTTAGCTTTACTCCATCGAGCAATGCTGACATGGTACATACACGGCCCCGCTGTGAAGAACGCGTGAAGGGTGGAGACTTGGAGTTCTGCTCGAACGTTTAGATGAACTCTCACAGTAGGCTCGCGGAGAGCTTCTTCCAGCACCATGTGTTCAGTCACATGGACATTTGGCCCTTTCCCCCTGAGGACAATATGTTCACGATGAAGGTTGACAGAGAATGTAAGGAAGGGGGGGAGACAAAGAATGAGAGAACGAGAGATCGACTGGGTTATACAGGGAGAAAGAAAGAGAGTGAGCGAGCGACGGGAACAGACTTTGACCTTGTCTCTTTCGAAGGTGCGCTGCCGGGACATGATGCAGTCGGCCCCACATTTGCTCACGCTGAGCCTAAGGCTCAATCGATTACGATCGAAGTAGGTCACCCTTTCCTCCTGTAGAGCCTGGACTTGCATGCTCCCCTTTTCTTCCTATTTTCTCTTCCTACAAGCCAGCTTTTTTTTTTTTTGCCAAGCACCACGTATCATTGAGCAACGATGAACTGCCGTATCTAGAGCAAGAAGGGTGTTTGGTCAATGCTGATCCAGATAGAAAGTGAATGATAGAGGGTTTGGCCAGCACAAGCACCCACAATATGGACCCCCGCCACAAAAGTGCGTTATGCAACCCAAGCGCATTAGCTGTATGGATAAAGGGACCACAGTTTTTGACTGTAACTGCTGTGTGGTTTGTTTTGATATACAGGCATTTAGTTTGAAGTTGATTAAATAGGCAATCAAGGCATGAATTACCGAGCTCTTTAGATCAATTGCTGTAATCCTGTTCTTCATAATGGGTACAAACATGTAAACAAAAACAAAGCTCTATCATTTCTGAAAGGAGCAGTGATGGCGCGAGCACCCAAAGGAATGAGGAGATGTAATACCCCCATTACTAAGAAACCCGTCGTCTCTGTGGCACAGTGATATCTTTTATGTCAGTGGTTTTGCTTCAGGACCAAAATTCAGAATCTTAAAGAAGACAAATTTTTTTTTTAAACTGTAATTTCTATAAAAAGAATGAATTAATCAAATATATGTGTGTGTGTGTGTGTATATGTGTGGAAATAATAAATCAAATTGTGAAATAATAATAAAAACATATAAATTACAGTATTTATTTGAATGTATGTAATTTTATTTCTCCGGTCTTCAGCATTGGAACATGATCCTTTAGAAATCCTTCTAATATGCCAATTTGAAGCTCAAGAAACATTTTTTGGTTATTATCAATGTTGAAAACATTGTGCTAATTTTTTGTGCACAGAAACTTTGAAACGACAGCATTTAGTCTTGGTCTTGGTCATACTTTATTTTAAGGTTCAACCAACAAGCCATTAAAAACTTTTGCCTTGATAACCTCCTAATTTGCTGCTTGTTTTTGGTTGGTAAGGTAGTTGTGAAGTTTAAGTTTTGGATATGGATTATAATAAAATGGCCAGTATGTTATCAATAGGCATGCTAATACGCTAATAAGTATATTGGTCAAAATACTAGTTACCATACACTTTTGTGACATTAATTAAAATGTTCTCGGTTAACAAATAATTCTTTTAACCAAAAAGAACCCCGGATATAAATCCATCCATGACCCCGACAGACCCACGACCCAATTTCGGGTGTAGGTGCCACTTTCCCAAACAATCTTTTTTTTTTCTTTTTTTTAAACAGGCTTCCAAATGAAATGATTATAAAACGCTGATTACATTTTGGAAAGCCTGCGACAAAAATCAATTCTCATTTAATAGAAGGCCATTTTTCTTCTCCTCTGCAGTCTATTAGGCTCCGACGCACAAAAGTAGAACGTTAGACGCAGATGTGTCAAGTTTGAGGGAAATCAAAAACCGCCAACCTTCATCCTTCATCAAAAAAGCCTGCAACAACAGATGGGCCAAAATCAGAAAAACAAGCTACTGTCAATCACATCAGTTACCGAGCACACATGTGGTCGGAGCGGCACATGCACGGCCCAGGTATGGATGAATTAGAGACTCCATTAGCCCAAGAGTGTTGACGCTACATGGCAGTGTGTGCACGGTGCGGCATGCTGGCAATGCGATGGCCACGGGGTCTGTCTGAAAGAGATTAGGCAGCCCAGACTGTGCTCATACATTTGTATTCTCCACAGCCCCTCTTCTCAATTGAAGTGGAATCACACTGGAAGCAGGACGCTCTTCTCTCCCAGTCAGAATTGGGTAAGAGTTTGCCAAATGCATTGCGACAGGCCAAATGAATTTCAAGAGCGAATAGAAAAAAAAAAGCCACTTTACTTTTACAGTGAGTTATGGAAGATTGACTACAATATTTGTGTTCCACACGTCATTTCATTTAACATTAACTGGCCCCTGTCAGCCATAATGTTTGAGTTATTTGTTGTGCACACGTGAGGGAGCTCTGTTTGCCCGCTGGATGCCATTTTTGCAATCATCCATATTATTAATGTTACTTTACGGTCTACTCTGCGCTTCGCCCCTCAGCATGACAATTCCAGAATGCATTTGCTAAGAGAGCCATGCGGGGAAACTTATTCTGCTCCAACTGTGTCTATAGAAGTCGGCCGTCCTTGCGAGCGTTGGCTTCTTAACCGCAACTGCAAGCGAAACGAGTGCCGCCATTCGTCATGTGCTCTCTTTCGCTGCGCCGAGTTTCTGTCTCCGTCAAATTTCTTGGATATTGTCTGGAGGAGACCGTTTATTTCATCTGGAGACATAAAGTATTGCTTATTACAATGAAAGATGCGTTCTGTTTCCGCGAGGTACAGTATGAGTGACGTGGGCTGTCTTGCAGATGTCTTGCGGACAAAACTCACGGGTGGTGTTAAAAATAAACCCAACTGCTGCCTGACAAGCTCTGTGGAGTTCAGTGCTCCGTTTCCAAATGTCTAGAGGGCTGCCTGCGAAGGGATCATTTTAAAAAATCAGGTAGACTTAAGGTCTCCCTTTTTTTAATAGATTTTGAAAGGCTTTTTTAATGTTTAAATGTTGCAATATGTCTCTACATTCTGCACATATACTGTACAATTGGGACATGGTAAAGGCAATATGTTGGTGTTGTCATGTGACTAATGACATCAGCCATGTTGACGTTCCCTGGCATATATAAATATGGTGACTCACTTTAGAGTCTCAACAGAAGTAAACTGTCAATGAAGGTATTTTTGGCTGCTGTTACACTAACTACATATTAATTATAAACACATAACAGATCTAATGTTGCAAATATTTGCTATACATTATAAACATTTAACAGATATAATGTAAAAAATATTTGAAATTAAATTAGTGAATACACTATAATTTTTTTTATATACAATAGATATACTGCGACATCAATAATTTACACTTTCTTTTTTTAACAATTATCTATCTATCTATCTATCTATCTATCTATCTATCTATCTATATATTAATATATATTTTATTTTCATTATAAATTAACGTAACTTTACATATGTGTGTATTTATTTAAATATAAATGCTTGAATACTATTTTAAATATGTAAATATAAATATTTATTAAAATCAATCCAATCACCTCTGGGCTTTTGAGGGAAAATGCAGTGAATCAGATATTGATTATAGCTCAAAAATGGTAAAGAAAATATGTAAATATTATATGTAAAATAAATATTAATATATCAAATACTTCGTATTAAAATAAATATTAGTTAATATTGTATGAATTATTTATAACTATTTTATTTATGAACTTTTACATTAT
>JAUMHG010000024.1:4534664-4556030 GCA_032359395.1 Enteromius anoplus
ATTTTTTATTATATATATATATATATATATATATATATATATATATATATATATATATATACACACATATATATACAAACAATCAGATTAAAATATTTTAAATATTATATTTAAAATAAATACTTTTTTTATAATAAATAATATTGAATTAATAATTTTCTTTATTATATGAATTATGCATAATTCAAAATATTTCTATTTTAAATATTTCTTTTTAAAATAATCTAACATTTAATTTTAATAATTTTTAATAATTTTAAATAGTGATAGCCAATTTCCCCAACTGCTTCTATAAAAAGAGTCTATAAAAAGTGTTCTTAATCAGACACTTACAAGCTTCCATGACCTCAGAAGGCAGCTGTCTACGTAGGCAGCGTGCAGCGAGGCAGCTCACTAGGTTTTGGAAAGGAGCTAATGTTTGATTTTCTTTTGCCCTGCAGCCAGACAGCGAATGAAGAGGAGGCCAATCGGAGACAGTGTCAGAAGTACTTCAGCACTGCCTGCTCTTCACCTACAGTTTTAAAGTATAGCTAAGTCTGTGCATGTCCGCATTTACGCCTGAAATCATATTAAGTATCTAACTTTTTATCACGTTAAAGATGGGTCATGACCTCCTCAAGATTCTGCCCACACATATCTCCAGCACATTCCACACCGTGGGAGATGAATTTCTGAGCTGCGTTCAGCAGCAGTCCAAGGACGGGTTTGATTAAGTTTGACTGACAGCTGAGGGTAATGAGGGACGCCTGGTGGAGTCTGGATGTCATTTAGAAAGAAAACTCCCTGGCGAATGACAGTGTGTTTAGATCACCTCTCCAGTGGTGTGCGGCCACCATCTCTGGAGCTGTTAATACATGCAGGTGGTTAATGTGGTCTAAGAAACCACCATGAACAGAGGATCTCAGGCTGCAGCTAGTAACAAAAAGTAGCTCTGAAGTTCTGACAGATTTCGAAAACACAAGTAACTCTGCAATACTACACACTCTCAGAGCTGTTCCTGCTCTAAACCAGTACTATTATGCAATATTATTATAGAATAGTTTTCTATGCTAATATATTTTAAAATCTAATTTATTTATGTGATGCAAAGATGAATTTTCACCTAACTTTCAGTAACCCTTAAGAAATCATTTGGTGCTCAAGAATCATTTTTATTATTATTATTAACAAATGTGCTGCTTAATATTTTAATGGAAAATATTACTTTTTAGGATTCTTGACTGAATAGAACATTTAAAAATATAAAAATTAAAAAGTTAAAGACTTTTTGTCACTTTTTAAAAAGAATATTTATGTTCTACTGGGATGATTGAATAGAATGTATATATATATATATATATATATATATATATGTCTGTATATGTTGTTGTTGTTTTTTTACTTTTTAAACAATCATACATGGCTTAAACACTTGTAATGCATACACAAGTATTTAGTATATTAACTGAGCATATAAAATCCATGCAAATAATATAATATGAATTTTTAAAAATATCTATTTTAACTAATCAGTTAAAAGTAACTGTTAAAAAACGACCATATAAAGTAAGGAGACCTTTTTTATATAGCTCCAAATCAGGCAAGCTGTGGACCTAGCTTTTTTGTAGCATACTGGAATGCATTACAAATAAGCCCCTTTTAAGCCCCTCATTTCTCTCCCCGATGCTCCAGCATGCATCTCCACCTACACCTTTTCCGCTTAAGCAGCAAGCATTTCTTCTCATTTGCAAAGCATGGCAGATAGATATCTGCAAACTGTCCATCAAAATCTCTGGGACTTCTGATAGATCACACCCCACACGCTGGAGCGGCGTGATACTGAAATTAAATGACCTGCACATCTCCTCTCAATTAATCCTCTGTCTGGCTTTGCTGACAGTCTCTACGCTCCATCTTCAGGCAGGTCTCTTGTTAAAACCCACTCCTCACTTACTCTCTCATTATCGATGGGCATCTACTCGTCGGTTCACTTTCTCTCTCTAACAGATCCACTGGCCCCCTGGAGGCCGACTGCAGCTGCAGGTCTCTCGTCCTTTGTTTCTTATACGCACTGCGAAAAGGCGCTTTGGTATGCCGCTCAGTTCCAGGCCCTGTTTCTCTTCGCTCTCTTGCCTGACTCAGATGTCCCCCTCCCCTCTCGAGTGGGAAGATGAGCCAGGAGAAGAGCAAGGCTCGGGGAGGGGGACAGATTGTACTGCGATTACACCCGAAACACAAGAAGAATACCATGCTGGCCTGAGAGAAGTGCCGCTCTGCTACCCTAAAAAAATGATGTGTGGTGTCAATGATCCCACTAAGATACCACTGACCAGAAAAAAGCCCAAGGTGGAAAACAGACAAAAGTGGAGCTTCCTTTTAAGTCTAACTGATGGAGGTTTTAAGACATCACATACTGCAGAAGTATTTAAAATGATTTTACACTATTTTGCCTGATTGCTGAAAAAAACTGCTTAAATAAGGACTGCCAGTCTCAGATGGTTTCAGCCCGAACAGCTACATTTAAAAAATGGTATACTAACAATTTTTATGCAATAGCTGATATAGTAAAACTAAAATATTATTGTCTTGTTAAACATGCTCTAATAATATTTGTTATATTTACAACGGTCAAAACCTATTTTAGCTGATTTAAGATGTTTCTTCAGTAGCTCTAGATGTTAAGCATACATCTCATTTTTAAGCACAACATTGTCAATATTGATTGTTTCTTAAAGGGTTACTTAACTCCGAAATAAAAAAGGTTGTCATTAATCACTTTCCCACCACGTTGTTTCAAACCCGTAAAAAGCTTCATTCGTCCTAAGAACACAATTTAAGATATTTTGTATAAAAATCTGGAGTCTGTGCCATTGACTGCCAAGTAATAAACACTGTCAAGGTCAAGAAAGGTATGAAAGACATCATCAGAATAGTTCATCTGCCATCAATGGTTCAACCGTAATATTATGAAGCTGCAAGAATCATTTTTGCATAGAAAATGTATTCTCGTCACTTTATAACATTCAGATTGAACCACTGATGGCAGATGGACTATTCTAACAATTTCTATACTTTTCTGGACCTTGACAGTGACTTGGCAGTCAATGGGACAGTCAAAAGCCTCCTGGTTTTCATCCAAAATATCTTAAATCTTAAACCCTTCAGAGAGATTGAAGGTTGAACCACCATAACCGTGTCAAATGAGCTATTTACTGGCCTTAAAATATGGCAGTTGCGTTGGTGTCTATATATGGTTGTCCATACATGTCTATACGTTGTTGATGAATTTCATAAAAAATATCTTCAAAGATCTTATGGGCTTGCAACTACTCGAGGGTGAGTAATTAATGAGCGAACTATCACTTTAAGCAGAAAATCAGCAAATTATAATGATTTCTGAAGGATTGTGTGACACTGAAGACTGGAGTAATGCCTTGCATTACAGAAATAACTTACATTTCATAATATATTAAAAATAGAAAATATTTGTTTGTAAATTGGAGCTCTAGAGTCTTCTTAAAAAAAAAAAAAAATCACAGACTCCAAACTTTTTACCAGCATTTTGTGTGTATATATATGTATATTAAAGCCTGTAGTGCACTGATCTTGGAAAAATTATCCAAAACAAATCTTATGTGCTGACCCATGAAGAAGTTAGAATCTAATTAATGTATGTTGTTCTTGCTGTGTGTCCACGTCTATCACATGCAGCAAAATTGCAGAGTTGCCAAAATGCACTGCAAGGAGCTGAAGCGTGGAGTCCGCCACCTCTGAACGAATGGCAGTTAATGCAAGCTGACAGGCTGGACTGGGGTTAGGCCCACCCAGGTACATCTGGGGCTTGTAGGAACAGCTTGGAAGAGAGGAAATAGCCCTCCGGGGAACCCACAGAACATAAGAGCAAAAATTGAGTGAGGGGAGGGGAAAAGACAGAGAGAGAGAGAGAGAGAAAGAAAAAGAAAGATGAAGAGTGAACGAGAAAGATGGTGGAGATTGGACTAAAGAAATAGAAGGAGTGGGATTGTTAAAGAAAGAAGTACAAGGGAGGAGATTGTGTCTGGAGTTAACATTTCCTTATCTTGACAGGAGCTGTCCGCCTCTGTGGTGCTGAAACAAGGCGCATGGTCATCGGGGCCATTCAAAATCCCATTTGCGGTACTGATGGTAGAAACTGAAATAAACTGATGTATCTCTACTAAAGGATGAATGGAGTTGAAGTCACCTTGTCTCCACGGATCCGTACCGCAGCTATTTGTACTTATGGATGCTAACATACATCTATTTCTGCTTGGGTTACACTCACATGCAATCCAACACCAGCATGTTTCACACTATTTTTGTTTGGCTCAACTGGTCATATGAAAATGTAGTTTATTAGTGATGTAGACTGATTAACCTAGAATTGTGTATACTGTATATTTTTTAGCTTTTTTCTAACAACCATTTCTAACATTTTTGCGAAATTAATTTTAGATATGCTTTAGCAGTTCAACTATGCTTTGAAAATATAAAAAAACGCTTTGAAATGTCAATTTGCTGACAATTTGGAGAACATTAGATTGCACCACCGCTCAGTCAAAACAGCGAATGGATGCAGTGAGAATGAAAGTCCGTACAGCTGATAAAAATGTCACAAAAATCCACAATTAACAATTTTTTTTTTGTTTTAGTGAAGTTTTATCTTTGTTTTAACAGTGTTAGCTATGTTTTAATGTGGATTTAACTTTTAGTGTTTAAACATTTTAGTAAGGCTTTCTGATAACAGTATATTTTAATATTATTTAAAAGAGTTTTAGCGAAGCTTCAAACAAGTTTTAAAATCGTTTTAGATTCTTTAATGTTGCTTTAGCGTGCATACTGTGTTTTATCTTTATTAAAAATCTAGCACTATAAATTCGGAAGAAAATCTCTGTCCGTTGGTTAAAATTTATAAATGGCATTTATATACATGTACTGTACAAGTACATGAAATGAACTACAGCAAAAATGTCTGTTTTGCTTTTAAATCATTACAAATGACCATAGTACAAAACTTTGCCCCTTGAATATTAAACAGAGGGCTTGAGAATCAAACAGGATAAATGAATCTCCACACAGATCATAGGACTGTTGAACTTGCAGACCATCTGATCCAGTCCCAGTGCATGGAGCAGCAGCACACAGAGCAGATAGATAAAAGGAAATGGATGAAATAATAATGGCGGCCATAAAATATGCAACGCTAATGTGCGAGAGCTGACATGTAGAAACCGGTCTGCGAGTGTGGCTGAAAACGGTGGCTGCATTAGTCACAAGGCTCTCGGGTTCCATCTCCCAATGCACTCTGGGAGGACTGCCACTGCCTGAAAGAAATGCATTAAAATAGAATGAGCCGCGGGCTCTCTGTTGAGCAACAATGCTTGTGAGCCATGTTTACCTCTCAACACCACTAATGTATCGGACTGAGATTTGGAGAGATTTCAGATTCGGATTTTAAGCGTTGGGTGGTCTGTAGGGCAATTCATGCCACATGACACAGTGGCTATGCTAAACTACAGCAGTACGTGCTGTGTGCTGCTATTAACTTTCTATAGTGAAGCGAATGCACGCAACAAACGGCACTAGTTGTATGTTTAGCAGTGAGAACCTTTCATTCTGAATCTCTGGCTTCCTCTTGTGAATAAAAAAGACTGAGTGATGTTTTTAGGCTACGCTGCGTGCTATTTTCCACACTGGAGTCCCTCTCAGGAGCATGTCACATGAATCTTATGCATTCCTGCTTGTAGTACTGGGAATTGGAGACAGACTTTTAAAAGCGTTCATTGTTAAAATTTTTAAGTAAAAAAACTAAGAAATGCATGTAATGCAGTCAGTGATAACTGTTTGATTTGCTCTCTTTTTTCTCTCAAAAGGATCATTTTCTGCATTTCACTAATTAGTAAGGGACATCTAAAGGGATCTTTAACTGGGGGGTTAATTATTGTATTTATATTTCTCTCAAAATGACTGTTCTCAATTGCATGAAATTGGCCTAACCCACTGTGTTATTACCAATTAACGTTAAAATGAAGACCCTGATATACTCAAGACAAAGTTATTTTTTGTTCTTCAATTAGGGGCAAAGATAAATGCTTTACAGCAATAAACATAAAAAAAGTGTTGGTGGCACTAAATTACAATTACAACTTTAATTTCTACTGTAAAGCAGCTTTCCAATGAGTCTCAGCTCTCCAATTTAGTCAACTAACATTTCTATTATAATAGGTATAATAGGTAACACATTAATAATAAGACATTAATACTGTATGCACTTGATTAGCACTAATAAATTGCTAATATTCTAGTAATATGCATGCTTATAAGTACCTAATAATTGTAAACGTAAAATAAACTTGCACCATATAGGTACACGCACGGTTTGCTTCAGTAGGCTATTTAGAACAGCTTTTTTTTTTTATGACATTTTTTAATAGACACAATTTTTTGCTATATAATATATAATATATCAAGTACTTAATAGACATGTTTTTATTTGTTAATTATTAAATTATATATTTATATACTGTATATTTAAAAATATATATATTTCCTTAATTTCTCATTTTTTATTTATTCTGGTAAATAAAGAGACATTAAAAGTAGAGCCACTTTAAAAGCAAAAGCACTCTCCCGCTGGCTGACAGAAACAGAGTGAATCAAGTTCCATTTGTGTAGTGGTGGGGCACTAAGAGAGCAGCTCACCTGTGTCTTAATATTTCCATCAAGCGCTCTCTCGCTCGCTTGCTCTCTTTCTGTCTCTGCTTCTTTTTTTCTCTATCATTTAACTTAGTGCAATGTTCCAAAGGCAGGTACAGAGCCCCCAGGAAAGTAATGTGTGTGTATGCGAGACAGAAGAAACACACACACACTGTTGGAGGCACGTAGACTGATGACTCAGAGGCCACTATGCAGCAGAACAAAACACAAAAGAAAGGGAGAAGGAGCAAGAAGGAGAGAGAGAGGGGACCAGAACACATTGTTAGAAAGGAAAAAGGCCCATGTCCAGAGGTGTGTCTGGCTCGCTTTGTGCTGAGAACCGACAGAAAGAGAATAAGAGGACAGGAGAGGTTAAGTACCTGCAAATCTCCTCACACAATGGCAGTGTGATTTGATCTGTCTGAAAGGCACCGCTGTCACGGCTGCATAGACAACGAACGTCAAAAGTAGCTGTACTTGTACCAAGTCAATACTAAAATAAAAAAATAAAAATGGAACAATAACAATCTTTCTTCAGTGAAGGTATTGATTCAGTTTGTTGCCAACACTAAGGAGGTCTATAATACCTTGAGAAGAATATGCATTAGTATTGCTATTCATATCATTTGGCTATATGGCGTTTTGAGTTAATCACTTGATGGTGTTATGATGGACTTATTACTTTTTAAGAAAAATTTTTTTTTTTTTCACATAATACGCAACCAAATGTCTTTTCTATTCGTAATGTATATTTACTGACTGCTAAAAAACTAAATTTAGAATTATATGATAATTTAGACCTGCAACCCTTGCATAAAACTGATAATTTCAATACTTTTAACATTAACTAATCAACTATAACTAACCATGATTTTAGTCTGTATGGGTGTTTCTTTAGAGTAAAAAAAAAAAGTCGATCAGCAGTTTTAGAATGATTTGGCTAAATTTCAACATTAAATCACACAGTTGACCCTACACCTTAACAGACCCCTAAACCTACCCATACCACCAAACCTGTACGTGTATCCCACCTCAGTAGCAGCACAAGTGGTTTAATACAATATAATAACAATAAGTGCATTGCACTTTTTTTCTGATGTAAGTACACAGTACTTAAGGCCACTTAATATAAAGCGGGACCTATGTTTTAAACTATTTGTGTTGTCTCTTTCACTGTGTTGAATTCAAAACCCTGCTGCTCAAAAAACCTTGAAAAGACTATTTTATTAGAATCTGGCAATAAAACTAGCAGCATGTTAAAAAGAATTTTAATAGGAAACTGATATGATTTATTTTCTTGGTATAAACCTAAAATACTTGGAAAAGGTGGATTTTAATATTTTTTCTCAAAGATGATTTAATTGTCTTTTTTTTAATTATAAGCTGTAAACATAATGTTTGGTAACACTTTGTTTTAGGGTCTCTTAACTAGTTGCTTATTAGCATGGATATTACTAGAATATTAACCATCCATTAGTACTGATTAAGGACACAGTGACTTATTGTAAATGACCCTATTTGTAATCCTACCTAATATCTTAAAAACTTACAAACTATGAATAAGCAGCAAATTAGGAATTTATTGAGGGAAACACCATAATAAACAGTAAATAAGTGTTCCCTATTCTAAAGTTTTGGCTCCTGCATAGGGAATGATTTCTTTGACCCCTTTTGTACCTCATACTGTAAGCCTACTTAGTTAAAAACCTCATATAAAAAGTCTTAATGGTATTTACTGTGCTCAGAATACTTTTTTTTTTTAAATTCATGAATTTTACCCACTTACTTTCATTGTTGGGGCCAACTCTGCATGCTAGGTACTATAGGGACTTTAAGGGACTCAAGACTATAAGGCCTATAATAAGTCGCACAAGCTTGCTGCATTGACAAAGAAATATGGGGTTGACAGGAAGAACCTGAGACAAAGATGTAAAACAGTCCAGGCAAATGCTCAGCTGGAGAAAAGATAGTAACAAGAGGTACTGCAGACTTCAAGGTATCAGAGATAAAAGAAGAGCTAGAAAGACTAAGATTAAAGATACGTTTTAAAAAAGAATAGACTGACCAGTTATGTTCAGCTGACTGAATGAAGAAATCAAATATTAAAACTTTGTTTTCCTATTTATTATTCCTAATTATATCTATCAATTCATCCATGCATTTTAACACTGCCGTATATTTTATGATATAACTTTTATCATTTATTAGCATTACATAATCTTATTTTGATATATGTATAAAATAGCTGATAGGGTTTTACCATCAAATTAGTGAACATGACATTTTTTTGAACAATACAGCCACAGCATTGTTTTGATGGATCTAACATCTTTAATATTTCAGTTCAATCTTGTTGCATCTTTAAAATATGTGCCTTAGTGTCGTTCTTCCTCCACACAGCAATATGTGCCAGGGCTGCTATATAAAGCTCATCATTATGTTGCCTTCACTGTCACATGAGTATCAAGGAGGCAAGCTGCGTCAAATATATGCAGAGCAACCTGCACAGCGGAGGCACTAAACACACAGTGCTAATATATGCAGAGCAGATTTCCTCAGCAGGGAGAGGAGCTCGCTCTCTGAATACAGGCTTCTAAGCAAGCCTGCCTCCCTTTTTAAGATAAGTCGCACAAACCCACCCTTACACGACGCTCCATCTCTTCACAGGTCTGCTCACATTCAGATAGCATAAGAACTTGGTTGGAAAACAGACGCATGCACATTTTGACATGGCAACATCTGTTCTTTTTAGTTTTAGTATTAAAGGAAATTTTGCTTACATTGTATCAGAGTCAGCATATACAATGATCATGAAAGGCCTTGACATGTTGATGCTGAATTTTTTTATAAAAAATTGTCTGAGCACAAAAAATCCAACTTTAACAGATCCAGTGTCAGAAACCTTGAAATGGAGAATAAGAAAAAGCAGCATGCTGACTGGTCCAGGTTTATATTTTAAAAATGAATTTCTTAATTATATCATTATATACATTACGCATATATTTTAAACATTTATTGTATACACACAATTTTTTTGTATCTTTATGCAGTGATTTATGTTTTAAATTGAAATAAAATGTGTCATTGAGACATCTATATACAGTATACATATGTACATACATGTATATATATATATTCAAATTATGTAAAGTTTTTTCTATGTAGTTTTATACATTTACTACTAAATAGTATTTACAACATTTGGAGCCTATTGAACAAAATGAAACGTAATTTCTTTATGTTAACATCTGAATCATTATTATAAAAATACAATGGCCATTCCAAAAAAATATATATATAAATAAATATTTAAATATGGCTCATATTAATTATTAAATTTGGCTCAATTTTCAGCATTAAGACATGAATGTAGAATCATGTTTCTGCTGTAGCTGTTAGAGAGGAGAGTTTTTTCTCTGCAGAATATGGGTAAATAGGTTCTGCGTCAGCACAGAACCGCCACCTAATCAAAGCACGAGCTTGGAAAGAACTCGCTTTATCACTTGGCAACAAAACACGAAAGCACATTTACCAAACAAAGCCTTTGTTTCCCTCTTCAATAACGCTGCGGAAAGATAGAAAACGTTACAATTACCAGGCACATCTTATCATTAAACACCTTAGAAGAGAAAACGCATATAAAATCTTGGACAACGCTAAGCGGCTCAAGCCAATTTCCACACCGAACGACTCCTGTCCTGTTTGGATGGAAATATCCTTGTATAATTTCATTAGTTTTTTTTTTCTAGGGGAATCTGAAACGGGTTAAAGCCACTGCCAGGCACCCCTCGCTTCATTGGATTCAATACATATGCTTGTCCTCAGGGAAGCAGTTTGCGACTGTATTATTGTTCCACCAGTTGTTATTATGATACAAACAGTGCTAGATTTGTTTTCTGGCATGGTTCACCAGTCACTGCGTCCATAGCTTCATGACTAGTACATTTAAAACAGAAACAAAAAAAATGAATAAAACATGCATATTCCCCGAACAAGGACAGATATTTAAAAAATAAAAAGCTAATGCAAAAGTAAATGAGACCCATCCAATCAAAGTTTAAAAAGATAAAGAGAAGCTATAAATTGCTTTCTTAAATTAGAAAATGTGTAGTGTTATAAATATTCTAAAAGACTGCGATGGTCACTTTTTCAAGAAAAATAACTTGTATATCAAGGGAATATTAAAAATGAGTAACATTGAAACCAACAACCAAATGAATGCAGCAAACTGAACGAACATTTGCTAAACTAGAAAACGGAGAGAGAGAGAGCGATTCAGGATATTCTTACTGGCCAAAAATGATCCTCTTGGGCGAAAGACAACGGCATCAATATTTCAGTAAAAGTCCTTCAATAATAATGACACTTTCTCTTTTAACTGTGGAGATAGCGATAGACCTTGAGGAACAAAGAGGGGAAAAGGTCCTGTGACGTAGCCCTGGGGTATTTCAAAACTCCTGCGAAACACAAACAGTATCCTGACTGAACCCGCAGGCTGCCGACCGCATCCCGCCTCTGCGGAATTGGAAATGGAAAAGAACTCTTGCTCCTTCAGGTAGGGACCGTCTCCACAGCAACCGAGGATCCAGGAGAAAAAGGAAAATGTATTCAGTCCAGCGTTGACAAAAGAATGGCCCCCAACAAGCTCCTTGAGAATTGCTATTTTTTTGCCCATTGAAAGCCTGTCACATCACAGTCTAAACACCCATAGCATCTAAACACGCTGCTATACTAAACTCTTACTATATTAGATAGAAACGTGTTGGCTTATGAGCTCAAACGTGTCAATCCCGTACTCATTTATCGGTTTGGACTGAAAAACTGAGCATATTCGCATAGTGTACAGTATATAGTTGGAACAGGTCTTATCTCGCTCCCTAATGGTTGCTAGGTTACAAACTAGGACATGGCTTGACACATGCCGGGGGGCTACGGCTGATTTCATCAAAGTCTAGCTCTCACATCTGTGAAATATGCACAACGTTTTTAACTTTAACTCACATGCATATCAAAACAAGTCGAGCGGCAGACTGATTCAATCTGGCGAGCGTGAAGAGAGAATACTGACATGCAAATTGGCTAAGCAGGAGAGTTTTAATTTGTAGTGGTGACAGTTTTCTCAAAGCATTATTCTCAGAGCATCTATGTTGCATTCTGAGGTGCGTTGTTGCTTACGGTGCAAGATCGGTGCTGCATTTGCTGTTTGTGTTCTATTACAATTCAGAAGGGGGTAATTAACAGAGCTTTGCTGTAATACTGTGATATCATTTCCATCAATGTGTCATCACCTCCATCAGTAAAGACCTATAAATAGTAGCCGTTTTCACATCTGTTTTTTTGTTTTTTTTTTACCGTTTTGTGTATTAATAGACATATTTTTGTCACTCAACAAAGATTACATAAGCTAATGTAACCGTGCCAAGAGCCCCTCTTTTATTCATCAAGCAGAACCGAGATTGTTAGAAATACAAGGGCAGGGTTGTTACAGACTACACAGGCACTGATTTACCTCAAAACACACCAGAATCCATCATTGAAAAGATACGGGAATATGGAACAACTGTGTTTGTGCTTAAAACTGGCCTTCTTCCAAAAAGAAGTGTTGAGACAAGAATAAGTCCATCAGTAAAGAAGTTCCAGGCCGACATGACAGATGGGAGAAAGTGAGTATGAGATAATAATAGCATTTGGAAACCTTGCTTGTACAGAAGAGTGTCAAGACGAAAGCTACTGGATTTCTTTCAAACCGGCATTTAGACTGGAGCATGTGAATCTTTGGTCTGGATAGGTCAAGTATTTAAGGGTGAGACACTGCTGGTGAATAGGGTAAAAAAAACAACACTTATTGTCTTTCTTATTTATGTCACTCCATAAATTAGAAAATGCTTAGAATGGACAGAAAACACTATATTTTGCCTGTAGTGTCTCCCCTTAAATTTATGTTTAATTTACTATCCAGAAATATAAAAAAGAACAATTCATAGTAAAGTTAAAACACCTCAATGATATATATTTTTTAATGAACTGCACTGTGATGGCATCCATTCACTGCAGAGGATCCACTGGACACAAAGTGATGTAATGCTAAATTTCACCAAACCTGTTATGATGAACAAACAAACTCATCTACATCTTGGATAGCCTGAGGGTGAGTATATTATGTATATTTTACATAATATTGTTTTTCCTTTTGTCGCTAAATATTAGTACTAAGCTTACTTTTCAGGGCATCACTCATTTAACACCAAACAAGTCATGGGTTAACAATGTGTTTATTTTTTGTCACTTAAAATTAGGCTCTGAGTGACATAGGTACAGTCTGTACAGCGTGTGGTGTTTTAGTGTACCTGCTTGACAATCATGCCACTGATGCAACATTCCGTTGTCAAAATTCTGTCTGTAAGTTTTTCCTCATTGCCTCATTTTAATAATAAAACAACAACAAAAAGCATATGTTTTCTATTACACAGCTTATTTATTCAGAGTCAGTCACATATGAGTTTTAATGACTGTAGGATGCTGCCTTGGAAGCTACTGTATGTGTCTATGTAGGCACTAGACAGTGCAGTGGCCCACTAGGTTTTGAAACAGTATTGCACTAAAGTACAATGCTTGGCTCAACACACAGCATATCACACTAAGAGTGTGTGATGCTTTGGGGATGCATTTCTGCAGCAGGGACAGGAAAACTCATAAAGATGGATGGAGTTAAGTACAGAAAAATCCTCAGGGAAAGACGCGATCTGTAAGAGAACTGGGACGGAGGACTTGAAACAAACAGTAAAAAGTAACACTGGAAAGGTTTAAAACAAAAGGGTAAACTGGATTGTACTTGCCCAGACCAAACCCAGAACTCAATCCGGCCACTGAAAGGCATTAAAACGTCTGTTTGCAAATATTTTGCTGATACTGGGCCCATTAGAAGATGAATTTCAGAAAATGAAACTAACCTAAAGAGACAGTCACAGCAGGTTTGATTTGCTCTATATTATCTCTCGGGTAGGAGATGAACTTGTACATTCAATATTATTATACTTATACATTTAGTTTTGCTTAGTCAGTTAATATTGAGCTCCTGAAATACCTAAACATCACTTTAAACCGCAGGAGGTCACAAATAGGGGTTATAAAATGTTTTAACATTAAGTTTGTGTTGTTGTGGGAATTGCTAGCTTGAACAGAAGTTGCCACATTCCCTTTGGTATTCATTAACAATAGATGAAAAGATAAAAAATAAAAATCAGGTTGGTTTGTTGTTTTAACTGCGCATTATTGCAAGGATATATTAGTTCTCTGGATTTTGAGTGAAATGACTAGAAATGTTAATCACACAGATGCTGACATTTGCTTGTAATGTGAGCAGGTTGTGATAATCATAGTGTTAACATACTGAAGTGGATGGCTTGGTAATGTTCACTCTCATGTTAATTTGTGTCCGGTGACACAAGGCAGATATTTGATATTTCCATGTATATTTGATTTCATAATACAAGCTACTTTATTTCATTAACGATTTAAAAATGCAGTCACAAAAATGTGGTGTTGGTAAGACTTTTCTAATGAGCATTTTCAATATTCTACTGAACATACAGTAAAAATACACTGTAAAAATTGGCTGTAGTTTCTTATATTTATTTGCAACAGTCTTTTCCAATATAAATGAACATTAAACATAAACAAAATTTTTATCAGGATAAAACTATTCTGAACCAGAAATCCTGATCAACCTTTTTCTGTTTTCTGCTTTTCTGAAATTGGTTGCCAGAAATGTTTTGCATGAGGCTGTTACATTTTTTTTTTTCCTGTATAGATAAAGATTTTTGAATGTTTAATGTTCATTTATCTTTGAACACACTGTTGCCAGTAAATAACAAATTTAAATCTACAGTAAGTTACTGTATTTTCTACAGAAATTAATAATTAACAGCTTTTTATTTGCAGATATTTTAAAATGTGATTTATTCCTATGATGACAAAGCTGCATTTTCAGCAGTCATTATTCCAGTCTCAGTTGTTACATATAAAACTGACTTTTAAATAGCAGTGCCTACAGTATATAAATGAATGGCTAGAAAATGCACTCACACACACACACACACACACACACACACACACACACAAACACATATTTATATATATGTTTATACAGTGTATATATATATATATATAAATAAATAAAATCACTCTTTGCAAATGTCATACAAATGTCCTGCAGAGTGGAAGCTTGAATTCAAGCTTAAATGCACACAATTGTTTAATAAGACAGTCACATTGCCTGTCCCATATGTCTTCTTCACTGCTGCTGCTCAAACGTCTAATCTCATCAATTCTGCCACAGATTGTCCCTCTCTCACTTCATACCAAAATAACCATGTGCTGCACCAAGAAAACAGGACTGATATTAAACAAAACAGGGGAACAAAAAAATAAATCATATGAAAGTACAGTAAATGCGTTCACTTACAGTATAATTGTTTACGGATAAATGTCCAAAAGACAAGTTTACCGACACAGCTGAAAAAGAAACAACGGCCAGTATGAGGGTCGTTAAGATCGTCTAATTAAGCCATTTGCCTTGTGCGACAGTGCAGTAGTAATTGCTGCTTGGCTTTGACAGTACTGTTGTATATTCGCTACTGAAATTAAACCATGTAATTAATTGGACCAACACAAAGTGGCTCACGCTGGCCTCTTTTAGCAGGATGTAGGTAATTAGGGGATCGCGATAAACACGGAGCACCCTCGAACGGTAGTGCAGCGGTCACGATGCTTATGAACCATACGTCCAAATGGCTCTCTGTGATTGCTCGCATTTACAAAAGCGTTCAACATAATCGTCATCAAATTGCACCCTTCTCAAGAAAAAAAAAAAAAAAGAAATAGGTTGCTCTTCAGGTATCAAGCGATTATCGTGATCTCTGTAAAGGTTGCGCGGCGTCGCAACAAACATCACCTCGGCTTCACCTGCACACGAGCAGTAAAAGGTGAGAGTCAAAAGTGGGTGACGAGGGGCCTAGGGAGCCTACAGGCTTGCGAACCAAGAAAAGCAAAGGCGTTGCAGGCGAAGCGCTGGGCTGATTGCACCGGCTCGAGTGTCGCCTGCAATCACGGCTCAAGGCACGGCTGATCTGATTACGTCGCTGTCACTGATGATTTCTGAGAGGGCTCGAGTGTTCTCCCTTCTCTCTCGCGTTCTCAAGAGAAAAGAGAGAAAACCGCTTTGTAATCCCACTGAATGCGAACGCCGGCCACTTGCATTCGAGAGGAAAGCCGAGTCCATTTGCTGACCTCATCGAACGAACTTAAAACGTCCTTTTTTGACTGAGCTGTTCTTTTATTTGACGGAACAAAGCATCAGATTCAATAACAGAAAATTAAAAAGTGTTTCTGGGGAAGAGCATGGTTGCGGCACACGCATCCGAGACTTCAGAATGTAGGCCAATATCTCTAATGATGATTAAAAGAAGCCAACTTTGAAGGTGCTGCCGGCTGAGGCTGATTCTGGAGCAAGGTCGGGCTCGATACGTTGGTGAAAAACGAACATTACATGGTAAAGATCAAAGAAAAGAGAGAATGAAAAATAATGAGAGAGCAGCGAGACTTAGGCAGCTGAGCAAAAAGGTGCGATGGCAAAATAATGAGAGCAAAAGAAATCCAGCCCCGGCCAATCTGAGGGCCTGTTAACTGTAGCACGGACAACAATGAGTCTTAAATCATCGCGTTGAATTGCACAAGAAGCATTTCAGAGCTTAAAAGCAGCCGTAAATCACAGCAGTGGTTACAGACAGCGGGGTCACTATGTCACTTCCTGTGTGCATTCAGCATTGCTTCCCGTGCGAGTCCATATATAACTACTGGAAACATCTGATTTACATTCAAGGGGAAGGCTATTTCTGTGCCACTGCAACAACGAATTTTAATGAACATTTAACGATTACTATTATTATTAATGAAGTTTTCTAAATGACATTTATAATTCTTTAATCATTAATTTAAATTCATAATATTGTCTAATTACTGATTTAAAAATTTAATATTCAGATTAAATTAAATGACTGAAAAACAAAGTTAGATTTAATTTATTATAATTAATTTAATTATTATTAAATTAAACACTCTATCAACGGTAGAGCTCAATTCACCCTTCGCAGAGAGTTTGATTGATAGGCGATCTGACCAATCATAACGCAGAATCTGCCATTTTCGTCCAGCAAACAAACCAGAGTACTTAAACGTCGGTGGACTTCAACTTGAAAAATGGTTTGCAATCACGATCCACCAAACGGTATTTATTGTTTCCTTAGAAAAAAGGGGAGAAAGACCAAAAGTAACCTGCTCTGTCCTGTCTGTCAGCATGTTGTCAGTTTGAGAACATGATATGTGGTGTGAAAGCGGCATGGCTTGTCAAACATAGCAGCCGTAACAAAGAGGCAGTGTCTTTTCAGAGTCCATTCAAAAAGATTGCAGTTCCGCTTGATGCCACTAGTCAACAGAAATTACCCACCATTTACTGGTAAAAATGAGGCAGTCAACTAGTCTGTATTTTCTGTATCTGATTTGAATCAAGCAAACCCTGATACATGAAGTGTTCGGATTAAGACACGCTTTTAAAATTCGCTTTCAACATTCAATTTAACGGCCATGTATTATTTAGCTACAGACACCCGCAAGCAAAGCCGCGCAGCGGAAGTTCTTATGCACCCTCAGCGGAGTTGATTGGGACACTGCAGCGAGGAGATCTGGCCTTCGCGAATGGCAGGAAATTTTGAAGTTTCAATAATCCCTTTTTCCACGGCAAAGCCACAGAGAGAGCAGAATGCTGCTGCAATTCCCCTTATGCGAGGGCATGAATCACACGTCTGCCGCCAATATTATCATCACTGTGTGCTCGCTGTGCGCTCGTCTATCTGTGAAATTGTGTAATCCTTGGAGATATTGCCAGGAATAATTTTATTATCTCTCTAAATAGCGAAATGAGCTGTATCCAGTTCTTAGCAAAGTCCCAATCCCCAGTCTTGCCAAATGTTGTTTAAAAATAAATGTGCAAAACTTTTGTAAACATGACCGAGATATATGATTGTGTTCTGTTTTGTTCTTTTATTTTTAGTCTGCCTCTGAAGTCTCTCTCTATCTTTTTTTTTTTTTTTTTGAAGGAGGGACGCACCACAGCCCCACTTCAGATATCTGACAGACAGAAACAAATGAAAGGATACCAGTAATCTCGAGGCCAGACTGTGTTGTTTCAGGAAGAGCGCCGGGGTGTTCTCGACTCTGTCAGGGGAGAAGTGGGCGGATCCCGGGCTTGCGCATTTCAGACCTGGAGACTTGGGGCTCCACTTCTCACCAATGTTGTTTCTGCTGTTCAACACCCTCTACAAATAACACTCTATTCTTAGGCGGACATCACAGAGGTGATTGGCTGTCAACAGCCCTCAAACAGCATGAAGAGCTAATGACTGCACTGCTGTTATTTCGGGAGGTTTGACGGGAACGATTTTTAATTAGGTATGTGGGTAAATTCACAGGTTATGCAAAAATAGATTACAGACATTCCATTTATTCCTTTCCATTGCTGCTTGTTATTATCATTAATTTGATCGAACGCTTCATATACTTTCCTAGCAGGGGGAAAACGCTCTCTGGGAATTTAAGATGTTACATTGTGTAATGAAAAGCCAGGCTGTCAGGTCTGGGATATAATGATGGCACATCATCAAAGTTGTAACACATGGCTGCACTAAGAACTTCATTAAAAATTATGAGGCCCTTGATTTGTGTCATGCAGTGACGCTCAGGCTTAAGTAGGAATATGGGATTTAGTTGGTTAAAGTTGGATTAGCCAATTTTTCTGTTTGTGCATCTTTGTGGACCAATACACTTCACAACACAAAGCTATCAGAACTCATCAAGGCCAATTAGCTCTCCGAAAACGATTATAGTTTTAATTTCTCCAGGATCTGCATTAAACAGTTTACAAAGTTTATCAAAGAGATTCACAGTTAATATTCGGTTTTAGAAACGTACAAACAAATATAAAGTATGACTTGAGATTTAATCAAACTCTTCTAATATAATTCATTCACTACAGTATCTGTGTGGAGCTAAAGTTAGAAATTTAAATATTTCACTTTTAAAGAATAAATGTGCAAAATATCAAATAGATCAATAACTCTTACTCTTGATAAATAGAGAACACATATTCATTTAAACCTGACAAATACAGTTCAACAAGCAAAGATTTTTTAGAAGTTTGAATGCAAAGCTTTTTTTTCTTCAGGGTTTCCACACCTTTTGAACAATACATTTTTCATGACTCTTCCATTTTTTTTATGTATATATCAATTAGTGAAAAACTCCATCGCACACCTGAAATTGATAGGTGCGTAGGATAATAAGACCCTCCAGGTCTTATTATCACTCCTGATGAAGGTTGTGTGACCGAAACGTTGTGTCAATAAATATTTTTTTGCAAGTTATGATAGTGTGCGGGAATTGCTCTCTTCTTTATGTATATATCACAAATTATTTTAAAGTGATTGAACTGAAAGAGCAATGCTAATGAAACATTAAGAAAAATCATAGAGATTATTATGGTGAATATAAATGTGTATAAACTATATAGTATACATCATATTGCATAATAATTTGATGTGTTATGTTCAACCAAACATATAGATACATATAAAAAATATGCAATGCAATATATTGCAATGTACATACACAATGTAAATACTACATAATGTACAGTATATACATATATATTGACTAATGATTTTATCGACTACACACTCATTGTTATCTCTAGTTGATTAGATAAATAAAAATATACAGATAGATGGATATTATACGAAACACAGTATGCAATGTAATATATTGAAATACACATATTCAATGTAAGTACTATATAATGTATATACAAATATATTCACCATAATAACTGCAGTGATTATCATCTAACTATTCCTGTCAGATTTTTCATTGTCTTATATAAAGTCTTATATAAAAGAATACAAATCAAAGCTGTACGGTATTGTTAATGGTTAGGCTGGGCAGAGCGCTGGTCATATAGCAAAGTCAATGGTTGTATTTTGCTACAGCCCTGGGATGGTTTTTGGCACGGTTGAGGTAGTTTTAGTGCAGGTGTAAGAAGAGGAATCCAGGCAACTGGAGACTGATTTCACCCCTCACAGCTCACAGCATGGCTGTCTCCTTTTAGCAAGGGCTTGGGTGAGATCCAGACCGAGCTATTTCTCCTCAATGTCACATTTAGTAACACACACCACAGGTCTGGAGCACACAGGAATGGGAGTAACCTTAACCTTGCTGCTGCAGTTACCGCGCATTACTGAATCCGCTATTAATCTTACACATAACGCAATTGTCGAGCCTTTCAGGAAGGTGTTGGGACCAAAGCGGCGCTTTTAGACCAAGCCGATATTTTCGTTTCGACTCCAAAGTTCACGTTTCTCTCGGGCAGCACAACCTCAGCATCAACAGCTGACCGCTTACAGGGCGCCAAGAGCTCAGTGGCATAGGGTTCGCTCGATCCAAACCGCAGTCCTCTAGTTTATTGTCTAACTGCTTTGCCCATCACATTGATTGGACTGCAGTTGCGAGTCTATTCTCAGAAGCGGTGCTGAAATGACACATGCACTTAAAGTGATGGCTCTACATCTAGTCGCTTCTTCTGAGGAGGGGAAAATTGTGAAGAACTCTTGTTTTCAATAACACTGGCAGTACAGAGAACGAAGAGGTCACGGTTAAATGCGCTCTCATTACTGGCCCACATTTAAGCTATTCAGGACAAACAATGAATCGCTCCCAAATCACAGTGTTTTGAGTCACTGATCAATTATTCCTTATTGTCCCATCCTACACTTGTTGTGCAGCCATTTAGAGCTTGACTCTGAGACGGTAATGGATTGTGGCTCTCGCTGGAGCAAACTGCTTTTGATGAGGTCCAATCTATAGTGTACACACCAGTGATCCACAAAGGATAGCCCCTTTTCACCAGTAAGGGGCCGCATCCATCACGGCTTTCTCGAGTGGCTGTGCATTAGGAGATGCCCTTGCTCGGATCAAGGTGCGCCCTTGAGCCTCACGGAAAAACCGGATGTTTGATCTGGGAAGCGTCCGGAGGGGGCCGCGTCTTTGCTTTACATGGTGATGACCGGGAAACCCCACATCAGCATGCAGGGGTAGGCTTGAGTGAACAAACAGAACCTGCTGCTTGTCAAACATCACGCCTCCATCAGCGCATGGAGCTTTGGGTATTAGGGGAGGAGGGGAGGGGCATGCAGCATTTCAATGAGACGATGACAGAAAACAAGATGGAGAAAGGGGGAACGAAGCAATAGATTTGATTTTTTGCGGTTTGGCAGATCTTCAAACAAAACTGTTGGAATCCATCAGGCTGCGGGATCGATGGATCAGTAGTTCAGTGCTGTGGCAGGTGGCCTGCAGCTATGTTGTCAGGGGAGACGGGTGAATGATTAAAGGTCGAGGGGCAAGAGTTAAAAAATCATGTCAAGTGCGGAAAATAGTTGCTGCTGGATTAGTGTGGCCAAACACAAGTCAAAAGATCTGTAATATATATATATATATATATATATATATATATATATATATGGGCGTGTGTGTGTGTTTGTGTGCACAATATCTTTTTTGTGATTG
>JAUMHG010000024.1:4556130-4590622 GCA_032359395.1 Enteromius anoplus
AGTTATTACACTGATATTTAATCTGATCAGTGATTTTATATATATATATATATATATATATATATATATATATACAGTATATGGGTGTGTGTGCGTTTTTTTTTTGTGCTCATTTTGTGCTCGCTTGTGTGCGCGCATTTTGTGCTCGCTTATTAATCAACCAAGAGTCATGAAACCGATAAAACACTGTAAAACAAAAAACCCTTATTTCCATTACTCTATTATTGTTATTATATGCAGAAAATGCCAAAAAAAGTATCTTGCTTCTACTAGGCAGTAATATAAGTAAATAAATAATAATTATAGAAATAATCAGTATATAATCAGCATTAGTGTTATATAGCAACAACACAAATTGTTTCCTCTTTTTTACTAAGATGTTCAATAATAATAATAATAATAATAATAATAATAATAATGTATTATAGGCATAGATTCTTTGATAATGAATTCAGCATATTTGGAGACCAGCTTCATGCCCAATAAACAGCTGCTATTTAAATGAATCAATTATTATTATTATATGAAAACAAACAAAAATTGTTAATCTTATTTTTACAACATTGTTAAAGTATAATATTAACATTACTAATACACATTACTACAATTAACAGTAGTTTTGTGACTCTTTCAAGATGAACTCTGCATTTTTGGAGACCAGCTTCATGCCTAATAAAACCAATCTTCAATTGATGTACTTAGACACCATGGAACAGTGATTTAAAATGTATTTTATTAATTTTTGACTTTTTATCAAACTTTTTATTGAGGAAAATGTACTTAGTTCGCCTTTGAAATATAATAATAAAAAATAGAGAAACGGAAGCTGTGACAGGCCTGTGCAATAAACACAAAGTGCATAGGAGTGCTGGTTTCCAGCATGTCATGCAGATAAGTGCCGTGCCAAGGGCTCTTCAGGAGGCATGATGAGCAGCGTCTAGTGCAAATGTCAATGGCATGGGATGGAGGCAAGGGTGCGCTGCGTGGTGTGACAGCTCTCTTCCCCTTTATCTCTCCATCATTTCATCCCTACATCAGCCCGGCCCCTGTACACCTGATTGACTTATTCTACTAATCTACATATCAATTACATCAATTATCTCCACCTTGCTGCCAGGGGCCGCTTTGAGTGATGGGATCTGGCAGGATGTGATTATTGGTCAGTGGGGGTGAAGGTTTCCAGCTTCCTGAAAGAATGTATGGAAACGCAGCTCATTAGCAAGTCCTACTGTTCATTATAAACACGCATAAAATGCAGTGTTGGTATAAAACTCATGTGCATCTGAATGCACAGTGTATATGGGCACCAAAATGCTGGGAAGTGCTGGAATGCCCCTGCGTTTTGAATAATACAGGAGCGTGCCGCTGAGTCATACAGTCATCAAATTGATCTGTCAGTTTTGTACTTTATCAGCCCTTGTTGCATCAGGGTTGGACACTCTGACAGCCGCATTCAGTTGTGGGACTCTGGTAATGGCTGTGTAGATGCCTTACAAGAGCGGTGATGTAATTCACGACATGTCGGCTCCACCTAGGCTCCGTCAGGATTGCCAGCCCTGTTTCCACGCGATAAGGGCGCTGAAAATTCATTGCATATTTTGCAGCAGACGGATGGGAGGGCAGGTGAGATTAATGTCGAGACGGAAGCAGTGAATCGGACTGACAATACCAGTGGTAATGAAAAACTCAGAAAGGGCCATGATTCTGCTAACAGTTGCCTTGATGATCCCATTACTGTGCGGGATCACATTCCCCCGTTGAACTACTTGTCATTGGGGATGAAGGACTGATCTCTCTAACCCTCTCTGTTTAAAAGGATCATTTAGCACTGTCCTCCCAGACTCTTCAGATGGAAAGCTCGGCTACTATAACTTCGCTTTGTGTGGGAGGTGACACATTGATTGTGGCTATCCAATGTCCCCACTCTCGTTGCTTCCCTCTTCCACTAAGTGTCCAGCAGCCATAAATGCGTCCAGCACTCAGGCAACAAAACAATGCATGACCGCTTTACTAAACAACTACGCTTTACTAAAAAAACATCAAAATACAAGTCTTGTTGGTTAAACCCATGCTTGTTCTCAGAATGTGGTAAGAGCAAAGCTTACATGTTGAAATTCACTTAAATGGAATTTAAAAGCATGTGTGGACGGTTGGTGTTTAAAACAAGTTAGAATGTTTAGTATGAAGAGCATGCAGAATTTACACAGTAACACTGTTATGACTTTCTTCTCAATTAATCCAAAATATTGCTGAGATTCATTTTGATTATTATTATTCAAAGGCTCAATTATTTCCATTGTTAGTAATAGTTTTTGTAAACAAGTTATACTCTCAAGGTAATTAATTTGGACTTGGTATGAACAGAATTCAACCCCCATTGTGTAGCAGTTAATTCTTCTTAATTAGTCAAGTTCAATTCCTAGATTGCTGATGTACAATGGCGCACAACACAGTAAGTCTGTATGTTCCAGATTTCAGTATGTGATTGGTATTGAGTGGAAGCGATAGTCTATAAACTGGAATGGAACTGGTAGCGTTTTGTTCTTTCAGCTGTTTATCATATGCACCATTTCCTTTATTAAAAGATTAATTGATAAAAGAAGATCAAATGACTTGAACAAACACCAGCTCTGTTTTTCTGTTTGCAGCAGTAAAGCAGATGCACACGGACTGCTTTGAGTTCATGCAGATGTGACAACATTGAGTAACTAGCAACACTGACCTCTGCTCGGTTATATACAATGCTGGTTTGAGAAATAGTAAAGGCAAGGGTCAGCCTTATAAAGAAAACATCAGTGTAAAAAAGCCTTGTGTGTCTTCAATGATGTTTATGTATGTTACTATACTATTTACAACCATTCAAATGTTTGAGGTTGTTAGGATTTTGTGATGCTTAAAAAAAGAAAGAAAAGAATCCTGTTTTTTGAAGAAAAGACACTGTTGATATTTGAGGTCAACGTTTTAAAAAGAAGTCACCTAGACTGCATTTATTTGATCACAATACAGTAAAAACTGTAATACCGTGAAATTACCATTAAAAATAAGTGATTTCTATTTCAGTATGTCTTAAAATGTAATTTATTTTATGAGGGGAAAGTTGAATTTTCAGCAGCTATTGCTCCATGTTTTCTTCTGCTGATCTGGTGCCAAAAAAATATTCTTATTTCCTTGATAAAAAAAAATACAGTAGTTTTTAGCAAATGTTGCACAAACTGGAAAAAACCCATTTGTACAATATACATACATATACATGTCTTTACACATAAAAGTAAATGCATACATGTGTAACTAATAATGATAAGTTACTACTATTGCTGTTGTCCTCTTATATTGGATCATCTGTCTATCTCAACAGAAGGTGGGGAGATGCAAGACCTGGATCACAATCTAAAGAGCAGAAAAATAAACATGCTTGAGCTGCTAGAAACCCTACCAGGTGATTAAATGGCAGCTCTACGACTTTGAGGATAATCACTGGGATATGACAAGCTCACTGGACACTCAACATATGCTAGAGCTCAGCAGGAAGACAGGTTGTCAATGCAGCACACAATCTTTGATTGACACAGGTGTCAAAAAAGATGCCTGTCGAGGAGCAGTGGCGAGGCTGGACATGAAAAGGAGCACATCTGGTCGACACTTTTATCCAACAAACCCATCTCTCCTCTGCATTGAGAGCAAAGAGCACAAGGCCACTCCCCATGTGATCTATTAAGGCACAGATCAAAGAGCGCACACATGATGTACCAAGTAAAACTCAGGGCATGCGCACACATATCAGGGTGCTGTATCAACAGCCTGTGTAATAACTCTCCTTAATTAAATCAAAGCTTTCTAGACCCATTGGGTCTGAGCAGCCCGGTCGATAAAGTGGAAAGAGTGAGGGCTTACCGTGGCCTCCTCTTGTGAGGAAGGGCATCCTGTTGATGGCGATGGGTACGGTACCATGCTTGTTATGGAAGTGATGGACATGGTGTGTGGTGCTCAGGCTGGAAGACACACGGGCACTGGCTGTTCTGTCCGGCATCGAGGCCAACAAGGCCAGAGATAGCGCCAATCTCCACCAAGATCCGAGGCCCAGCCAGCTGCCTCCACCACACTCCCAGCCCATAAGTACCACCTCCAGTCTGGGGCAAGAAGGTCCGGCGTAGGTCCTTCCACACCCCATTTGTCCTGGCCGTTGGAAAGAGTGCATCTCAGAGAGTGTTACCTACGTCAATCATTATCCACGGGGTCAAGTAAACAATGCAAAAGAAAACAATGCTACCCAAAGCCCAGAGGCTAGGTTTCCAAAGACGATAAAATCCTCAAAAAGGAGAAATTCCTTTCAAGTCCGGCTTCAAAAATCCAAAGGGGGGAAAAAACCAATTGGGCAGTTCCTCCTGGCTTTCACGCTTGGTGACTATCAAAAAAGAAAGAAAACCAAACAAGGGAGCTTGTCTGCGAAGAGGAGGGCAGGCTCGATCAGGGCGATAATCATCTGCGCTGCAACTCCCAAAAGCGTTCTAATCACGGCCGCGCTGATCAATATTTCTGGATGCAGATTTTGTGACTCAATTGACGGGGTGAAATGCTCCAGGTGGAAGAGATGCCGGGAGGCGTCTCCCTTCAGGTTCCCAGCCTCAGGTACAGCTTACGCGCTATTTAGACCACTCTCCCTCAGAGGGCAGCTCCTCTAACGCGCAAGAGAAGATAAGAGACATCCCGGCGGCTAATGGATTATTCTAATGCCGATTAAAAGATGACAGGAAACAGAGAAAGGAGGAATCAGATCGGATGAGACGGACGCGGGCGTGAAGAGGCACTCACGTTTCCTTTTCACAGACGGAGAGAAAGAGAGACTTCTGCTGCAGCATGTTAGAGGGAAAAAAGCAGCAAATAAATAAATAAAGCCGGCTGTGACTCCTGACGCGTTGGTTGCAGACGCAGCGCAAAGCTTCCCAGCGCAAAGCGCGTTCCCTCTCGAAGTGGAAGACCTGGAGCAGAGCTGGATCAGTTTTCCAGCAGCATCCTGGATAGCTCTCTTGGATTGTTGTCTCTGCCTCTGACGCTGACACTGTATCGATTAGCGCTGCATTTTATCCCTCTTTTCTCTTTTCCCTCCCCCTTTCCGATAAGCATTCACTTGCTAATGTGCTTAGTCTGACAGTGTTACCAGCAAAATGCCCCTCGCAGCCGAAGTGTGGACGACCAAAATCCGTACATGCGCCGCGGTGGTAAAATGCATGCTAAATCAATTAGGCTCCTCGTGATCCTCGATAGCTCTCCTCCCGGGATTGATGGGACCGAGAGCAAAGGCTGAGAAAAAAAAAACCCTCTGAAACAACAGGCGTTGCTTGCCGCAAGCGCAAGGTGCAGGACGCGCGGTCCTCCTTCTGGATGCTCAACCAGAGACTGCTACAGAGATGGGGAGGGAGGGAGGGAGAGAGAGAGAGAGAGAGAGAGAGAGAGGAGAGCGGTGCAGTGTGTGTCTGAGGAAAAGAGAGAAAGAGAAGGGAGGGGTGCGCAGGGAGCGGGCGATCGTAGTGCATAAGCACACATGCAGACATAGAAAGAAGCCAAAAGATGGAGAAGAAAAAGAATCAGTTGCACAGCACACACGCAACCAGGAATACAAATTCAGGGCGCTGCGCACGCTCACCACAGCCTCTGAAAACACACCAGCCCCACACTGCAGAACTTGACCAGTGAGACTAGTAATAGAAAATGCTGTTTATTCCTGCAACGCTACGTGAAAGCGCCAAAAAGAAAGCCAGAGCTCTCAAATGGTGTTTTTTGGTGCATTTTTACTGGTGGTCTATTTTAAGTCAATGTGGAAATCACGCTCAGGAAATCTGAAATGTGTTACTGGTGCCAGATTCACCCCCCCTGCAACCAAGATAGCAGTAGTTGGCTCCCGATCTTGATGAATAATTCAGTACGAGATAAAATTTGACGGCAAATGCCTGCTGCTGTCTTTCTCTCACATTTTTTAAAAGGTTCCAATTTGTGCTCATTTGTTGAGGTGGTTCTATTAAAGGTGTGTTCATTCATACAGAACCATTTAGCAACTATAAAGGGTTAGACAGATATTCAGATTCATTCACACTAAAGGCCAGTGAGATACAATTTATCTGTTTGTGACTTTCAGGAAACATTAAAAATTGAATCTACAAACCAAAACACTGACCAAAAAAAAAAAAAAAAAAAAGCTGGCAAAATCAGTACTACCTAGTAAAAAATAAGAAGGCTATACTAAAACATATTTGAAATCCTTTCTTTTTCATGTCAAGTATACCCTGCAGTTTAACTTTTGGTGTACTAAAGTGGTGTATATAAGGTCTGCTAATTTGGAACAAATAATCGTGTACTACAAATAAAAAATATATACTTTTATTTTATCAGTAGGCTACGTCACGAAAGGTACACTCAATGAATAAAAGTACAGGGACACCCCCTTCTTGACTACTTTTCCATCAATTTCCATGAATAAGAAGCTTAATGTTTAAGCATATAATGATATTCTAGGCAATTTTGTGCTTCTAATTTTATAGCAACAGTTCGGATAACATCATTTCTATTTTAACATGGTAATGCCCGTGTATAATGCAGGGTTAAAAAAGAAATGACTGATTCAGTCAGTGTGGAGGAACTTGACTGGTCCACAGAAAGTCAAGTCCTTATCCCAGCTGAACACCTCTGGTGTGTCTTTAAATGCAGACCTTGAGGCAAAACTCCTATCCTATATACTATAAACTATATCCAAACTTGTGTCACAAAACTTTTGTCCATATAGTGCACGTCAGTATATATATTAATAGATTTGAAGTATACTTAGGATGATTTTTTTTTTTTTTAAATGTCTTATTATCATTTTTTATTATGGTTTATATGCAAAATGGATTATATATACAGCATATCTACTGAATACACAAAAAGCACACACACACACACACACACATAGATATATGCACATACATATATTATTTTTAGCATAAGAGTTTGCCAAAATGTTTGTAAAAAAAGGCTAGTTTAACATGCCCGTTTGAGCAGATTTAGTCAGCTGGATTGTTAATGTAATCGCCAACGGATATACAGTAAAGAGATTAAGTCTAAAAAGAAACAGCAAATTGGTAATCAATTGCAACACAGCATGTAGATACCCGCTTGGTATAACGGTAAGAATTAATGGAGGGTCTCGTGCCTCTGCATGATACCAACTGGTTAAACAATGCTACATTTATCAGTCACAAACATGTCATGTTTATGAAACAGAGAAACAAGCCTTAAAATATATCCCTATGCAAATTTAGTTTCAATAGGAAATCTGTCAGTGCTCCAATGAAAACTGTGCTCGTCGAGCAACTGGATCCTTAATGGTGTTGCTTGTAAGAGCAGAGGTTTTTGATCAGTAAAAATGTATGGACACTACAAATGATGATCGTTTCATCAAAGTGTGTAAGAAAGAGAGATAGAGAGAGAGAGAGATGGACTGAATCTATGCTTCATACATCAGATAAATCACCCAGGATAGAGATCTCAGTTGGGATTGCCTTGCCGGTTGAAAGGACGTGCGTGGAAAAAAAAGGCCGAACAGCAAAGAGCCAGAGCCACCTTTCATGGTGACAGGAGGGGAGAAGCAGGCCATTACTCAGACACAGGGAGGGAGCGAGGGGGGCCGGTGCCGCCAATGAGCTGGGTTGATTGAACAGAATGGAGAAGAGGAGGGGGCAACTCGGTGTCACGGCAAACGGCAGCCAAGTCTGTAAATCCACCGCGTCGGACGCAGCTAACGGCCACAGTTAGCAACACTGTCGACTCCGTTCAAATGAACACAGAGTCCTGCTCGTCGAGATTTAGCCCCGGGGCAGGCCCGAGAGAGACGCCCATCCCACTGTAATCGATTCTCATTTCTCTGCAGGCCAAGATACACAGGAGATAACCTTGAGATCAGGTGACGCGCTTTCAAGATGTGCAAAAACATCCATACTGAAGGATCTGGGATGCAGCGTCGAAAAATAATCAATGATGGTAGTCGCCATTTTCTATCCAGAGGTAGAGAGAGACTCGCGCGGCTCCGGTTGCATAATGAGGCCTAGATAACCTCAAAGACTGATGATGATGAAGGTTGAAGTGGAATTAGGGCGCCGGTAATTCGTAAGAGGTGTCATCTATTGTCAGTCTAGTGGATTGGGGACATTCTCCTCAGCGGCGATGATATCTTTATGAGGGTTCTCTGAGATGAAAGGCTGGTATTAATCAATTTGCCAACCCTGGGGTTGTTCAGCATGATAAGAGACGATGCTATCTGGGCCGCGTGTGCTTCTGGGTGCGAGGCGTCCCTGAGTTTAACCATCTGCCACCAGGCAGCCTTAGCTGTTGGCCATCTCCTCTCCACACAGCACGATGGCCTGCTCAGAGTCAGAGGGTTGAGACGACATGCAGCGCATGTGATAGAGGTACTCACGAGGAGGCCAAACACCAATCATGTCCATTGTGTTGGCTTCAGAACCCGAAACACTTATGGTATTAGAGCTCACTGCTGTTAGCGGATTCTTTGCAGCGATAAACAAAACAGCCTAGCCTAGTCAGCTTATATTTGGTCAAGAGAGTTATATTATGCAAAAATGTTAAAGGGAAAGTTAACTCAAAAATAACTTTTTGCAAGATTCGAAATATGTATCAATAGGTACATATCACTGCAGCCCTTGTTAATGTTTTAATGCACAGGTATAATTACAGCTTGCTTGGTAGCACAGACGGCTGTCGGCACGGACTTACAGTAAGATACTGTATACTTGGGCACAAATTCTGTCAAAAACAAGACTCCAAATAAGAGAGCTAAAACATGAGAGATCAGAAAACAAGCTACTGTAAAATGGCGCGCTTGCGATTGAGTTTTTAAGCTACATTTACTTTCATTCACGTAGATTTAGGTGTCGTCATAGAAAATGAACGCCACTCAAAATTAAATTTCAAGTCAGAGCAGTACAAAAGCATACTATATGCTTGTGGTGTATAGTACTTCAAATCTTCAAAGTATGTTTGGGAACACTTTAGAATATTGAACACTTATTACTATTAACTATGACTTTTCTCTCAATAAATTCCTAATTTGCTGCTTATTAAGATTTTGAGCGGTACAGTCCCACATATGGGATTTTTCTTTCCATGTCCCTGGGAGTACGGTCCCACATGCTGCATATGTTGCATAACTGCCGAATTCGCGAGTTTGCTGGCGCTGAGCCAGAATGCGACGTGCAATGTACTTGTCATATTATCACAACTATACAGTGCTCTTCACCACATAATGCATATTTTAGGTTACCGACATTTAAATACACATAAGCACCACTGAAGCAATACATTTAGAGCTTGTAAAATACACAAAGATGTCTATGAATCCACAATCCACTCAAATTTAATTTGCCGATGTGTTGTATTCATATCAGATACACATACTGTGAGTAGCTATAGAGTTCACTCTGTTCTTCACCCAGTTCAGAAATTGATGAATTTCGTGCTGTTAATCCGACTGACGGGACTCTGAACTGCAGCACAAACAAATAAGGCGGCGCCCACCTCATGATACAGATCACGATCAAGATCCTTCATGAAGGTGTTTAAAGACAAAACACACTCATTTACATATATTTGTGAATCAGAATATCAGATTGTTCATGACACAGTAAGCAAGTGTGTGAATATTTAAAATAAAAAAGGAAAAACTAAATAAAAGCGTTATTGTGCTCGCGGTGTGACAAGCCATGGAAACAGTAAGAGAAAACGTTCTATTGGGTAGGATTATGGATGTAGAATAAGATCATTTAGAATAAGGCATTATTATGTGCTAATAAATGGCTTATATTCTATTAATATGCATGCTAATAAGCAACTAGTTTAGAAACCTTAAAACAAAGTGTTTAATCACATGTTTAAATGTTATATACATTTAATGTTATATGCATAAAACTAAAGTATTTGTTAATTGTAACCTATCGCTTTTGGGACAGGTTTATGTTTTGCCTCAGCAATGAAAGAGGGAGGGAATGTTTAAGGAAACCTGCTTAAAAACACTATTTTTGCAATTCCATTTCCTGACAACAGCGGCACAGAAATGACTCAGTTCACCTTTAAACACTGCCGCCCACGTTAGCACAGCTTCTTTTTTTTTCTTTTGTTTATGCTGACACACTAACGACTAGCCTGTTGTAACATTCCCTGCTGGTCTGAAGGATCGATCTCAGACACCATTGAAGAATCTCATTTATTCCTTAATATCGTCTAATTCCTTATGAAAACCAACAGTGTAATGAGTGTGTGGGGATAAACAACAGGAAGAGAGACATCATCTGCACTTTCCTGTATCCTGAGCATTTCCACCCAAGACATTTGTGCAGTGGCCCCCGGGGAAGATGAGGCCGGATTAATAATGGCACTTTTGGTATAATTACTCATAATGCCTGCCTCCTCTGGAACTAATGGCCCGCGGTTGAGATATCTGCTGGATTTAATTCAACTTAAAGAGACAGCACCTCACATTGCTCTTTAGGGGAAAGGGAAGAAACCCAGTGTGAATACACGCTTGGCTGCACCTAAACGCACTCATCCAAAACCACTGCGGTGCAAGGATCGTTTGACAGGTTAAGAAGATTGCATTGCCTTTTAATCTGGCCGAGGTAAGTTTGTGTTTGAGATTTCTGCCATTACAAAGACTTCTATTCAAAAATCAGATATTATGTCATGATTTATGAAAACGCAGACTATATTTTTCTTTTGTCTGCAGCACAAGAGATAAGGGGAAGGTATTAAGAACTCAGGAAATGGCGCGAGTGCCATCTACTCGTGGATTCTCGCTTATCAGAACAAATTCTGCCTGAGCCGGTTCTGCTCATGTCCGCTGAGAGTATATTAAAGCAAACAACATTAAACCAAAGGGATCTGGATCCTGGCACCTTCAAGAACAAATATATGGTATAAAAGATATGAGATCCAAAGAATATGAAATTCTCCCTCAAGGTAATATCAAATACAGAATAGAATACAATAGAATAGAACTATGTACACTACTGTTCAGAAGACTGGAGTCTTGTTTTGAAATAATTAATTATTTTTATTAAGCAAGATTACATTGACCAAACGTCACATTGAAGATTTAATTTTTATTTATTTGTAAAAAAATAAAAAAATAAATGCTACTCTTTTGAACTTTCTTTTCATCAAAGAATGCTTAAAACCTTTTAGACCAAATATTTGGCATAAAATATTTGTAAGATCCAAAGTATATACTATAATATACTATAATATAATATAATATAATAGAATATAATAGAACAGAATAGAATGTAGCTATGGGTGTAGCTATAGCTACACTACTATTCAAAAGTTTGAAGTCAGTGGAATCTTTTCTTTCCAAAGTAAATTTATTAAAGATAGTATTAAAGGCATTAATTTAGTTTATTAATTTATTAAGATTTCTATTTTAAAATAAATGCTGCTCAAAGCTGTATGCTGTATCAAGGAAAATTGTATCAAATTTACTGTTTGCACAAAAAAGCCGAAAAATTTGGCAGCAAAACATTTATAATAAGAAGAAATGTTTCTTAAACACCAAGTCAGCATAGTAAATGTCATGTAAAGCATCATGTGACACTGAAATTTGGAATAATGACTGCTGAAAATTCAGCTTTATCAGCACAAGAATAAATAACATTTTAAAATACTGTCCATTTAATAGAAAATTATTATTTATATTTGTAAAAATAATAATAACAACAATATTCACAATATTACTATTTTACTAGGCCAAATAAATGTAAGATGAACACAAACATACAAAAAAGCTTAACTTATGCATTATTTTAACACCATACGACTGTAACTTACTGAAATCAGTTTTAAGTCATTTCTCCTAGTATGAGTAATATTTATGTGATACAATGGCTTCGCTACCCTAGAAAGTTGCTCTCCAGATCACTAAGTTTTAGAAAAATCCTGAGATTTTTTATTGTTTTATTTACCTTCGCAAACTCTGGCAAACAAGAGTTTTTTAATAGCAACTCTGGCAAACATTAACCTCAGAGCGTAATGGTCTGAGGAAAAAACAAGCTGCTTGAAGAAAACAGACGACTTGTGAGCCCGGCACTGCAAAAACGAGCAGTAGCACAAGAAACCATCAGCACTTGGTCAAGCGAGGCAAGCGCGGTTCCTCATCTGCCTATGGAGCATAGAGAGAAGAGTGTGTGAGAGGCAGCATGCTGCTGTCCATGTGTTCTGCAGGCCTGCCCACATGGTGTCAGTGCACCAGGAGCCTCATCATTCATGGTGGGTGGCACAAGAAGGGCGAAGAGACCGTACGAGCACGTGCATGTGCATAGGTAGGTGGGAGTAAGTGTGTGTGTGTTTGTGTATGTGTGTCTGGGGGCCAGGTGCCACTAGAAATGAACCCAACCATCTGTGACAGAAATACTTCTTCTCATTATGTGAACTGTAAAGGCCCACCTGTGCAAAAGCCAGCCCTTTGGCAGGGTGGGATCCACTCCAGCAGCAGTAGGCTTTAATTTCAATTAGGACAGCTCACACTTGTTCTCAGAGCCAGCATTGGACAGATACATCTGAGGGCACAGTGTTAAAAAGGACCATCTCCGCTGAAGCATTTAACAAGCTAGACACCAGTCAACGTGCATTTCTTTGGATTTTGGTGAAGGAACTCAGTAGACTCAATATTTAATTTGACACGGATGAAAACGAGGATGTGAATTCTGTTCAAACAGTTCTGTCTGAGCCACATCAAGCCACTTACTTTTTATGTTTCATCAGCTGAACAAACCCAAGCAGATACTGTATTGCCTGAATGGATGGTGAAAGGTGGGGGATGATTTCAGAATAATCAGTCAATATTTCTTAAAGCACATGAAGACAATGTGATGATGAAATCTGTATTACATTTACTTGTTAGCGATTGTATTCATTTCTATTTCATCTCATCATTAGCCTCATCCATATTTCATTCATTTGTAGTAAGGTGTAAAAATGGAGTCAGAGGCGTGCGGATCCAAGTGCAGCATTTATACTGTACAGAGTCAGGCAGGCAGGGTCAATAAAAGTGCCAGGAACAATACAGACAATCCAGAATCATAAACGATATACCAGGTTAAGTTAGGGTAGGCAGCAAACAATCAAAAAACGTGGAACAGACTAAGACCAGCACACAGGAAAGCAAGACACAGAAAGGAAACACTCATAAATGTAACCAAGGGGAATACAAGACTTCGCAATGAGGTGAATGTGTGTGTGACTTTAATAGTCCTCCTGATAGGAACCGGGTAAGTGTGCAATCAGTTCCTAACCAGATGTCTGCAAACAGTCTTAGGCAAGGGGTGTTATGGGAAAGTTTCTGAGATGATGGTGGTGTTCTGGATGGAGTGCCCTCTGGAGGGGCTTGTGGGCACTCCAGCTGGAAACCATGACATAAGGATTAGCTTTATTAAGAATAACACTTTTATCCAGCAAGGACATGTTAAAGTGATGATCAAAAGTAACAGCAAACGCACATAAATGTTAAAAAGCATTTTAAATAAATGCAGTTCTTTTGAACATTCCACTCATCAAAGAATTCTGAAAAATGTCAGAGTGCGCAGTACCCACAAAATATTAATCAGCACAGCACTGATGTGTTCAACATTGCTAGAAATAAATAGTGTTTCTTCAGCTTCTGAAGTATTACAATTTCTATATTGAATATGATTTCTTGTGCGATAATAAAATAATCAAGTGACACTGAAAATTCAGCTTTGCCATCACAGGAATAATTTACATTTTAAAATTAGTGATGTCAAATGACCCATTACGATAAATAACATCCAAAATAAAATTGTTGGCTTATATAATACATGCATGAGCACTGTGTATATTTGTTATGTAGATATGAATACACAGTTATGCAGAATATAAATATACAGTTATATTTTTAAATTATTTACATATTTATTACATATTTATATATATTTATATTCTAAGAATATAGAACAAAATATTTTTCTTAAATATATACATAATGCATGTGTTTGTCTCATAATAAATATATAAAGTTTACACGCATCTATTATGTAAACATTTTTTTTTTGCATGTCTTTAGTATTTATTTTAAATTTCAATAATATTTCATTCACAATATTAATGTTTTACAACACTTTTGTTTTAAAATGCAGCCTTGCTTTGCATAAAATATTCTTTTAAAAACATTAACAAATCACACCAACCCAAAACTGGTGTGTCAAATTAAATGAAGGCTGTCAAAACACTGTATAAATTATTTGTATTTTAATGGTTTTTGTTGGATTAAATCAACCAAACAACGCTGAATGACGTATAATAATATTACTATCAAAACATACACAAAGCTTCCTCACAATCCTCGCCTATCAAGATCAAACATGAAAATAAAAGTCATTTCTTTAAATTAGAGGAAGAAATCTTAACCCCAGAGCCCTAAACATCGTCTGCTTATGCCAGTCACATCCTGAGCTCATAACCCAGGGTAGTACTGTCATCGTCGGCCTTATCAGATGGTGTATAATCCTCTTAGGTTGAGGGGGGAGGAGGTTTATATACTATATGCAAGCTGCGTCTCATCGTTTACCCCTTGATGTGATTAAGCTTGAAATAACTGAGCCAATTTTATGGATATAGGCAGGATCACTCCTATTACCGTTGTGAAAGTTGCGCTTGAGAGGAAGCTTTATGGTGGGTGCATGGACTCATACGTAGGTGTGGTAATGGAACCATGTAGTATTGATGTGTTACATCATCTAAATTATTTTGGGTTTATTTGTGATTTCTAAATAGATGAGAAGTACTTTTAAGTCTTTATATATATATATAAAATATGTATGCAACTAATTTTAAATCAGGTTTGTATGCAACGAGCAATGCGAGAATTTGAGGTGGCACGTTTAATCGAGTGGTTGCAGGTTTCAGTCAATTGGCAGTGAACTGAATTCTTCTCTTTCTTGATTATTTGAATTTACTGCTGTGGATCACAAATACTGCTAAAAAGCCCTTGGAATTATCTAATAAGCAAATTACTTAAATGAATCCGCTTAGAGGTGAGAGATTAAATCTTTTCATGTGGAACATTCAGTAATTCAAGAAGGCATCTGAAACCAGCCAAAGGCAGGTGCTGAGCCAAGATAGAGCCAGACTCACTCTTAAACTCTCCGCACTGTTTACAAGAGCACATCGTACTGCTGCACAGAAAGATGATCGCTCTGTCAGATAAAGTCCATTGATTCGTGCTCCTTCTGTAGACCAAAACTTCTTCAAAGCGTTGGATGATATATATGAAAAAGAGCAAACGCTGCACCGTGTAGGGAAGTATAGACTACAATTAAATGCATAAAACGCTGCATGAACGTTATACCCTGGGAAATTCACTTCAAATACTCATAGAGGGAAAGATGAATCATTTACAATAGAAAATGCCCAAGATGTCTGGCATGACAAAGTAAATTAGTTTAATATTGTAGTGCTTTTTAATTTATAACAGACACGGCGGGACTAATGCTGACAGCTCGTGGAGACTCTTTTATTTTAAATACAGATGAAAAAAAGAAAGCGGTCACGTAGTAGAAGCTGAGCTGTGGAGATCCAGAGAGGCGGAGCTAAGTGCTATATGATAATAATGATTTTGTTTGTGAAGATATCCAACATGTAATAAACGCTACAGAATCGATTGTCAGCCCAAAAAAGCTAATAAATCACATATAATCCAATAAAAAAGTGGTTTACCTGGGTTGTGAGTGTGTATTGAATGGGATTCAATAAAAAGGCAGTGAACCATGAAATAATGGCAAAAAGTCTTTCTATTGAGCTGTCCTTGCGGGCTGAAAGTAAAAAGACACATACAATGCGTGCAGTTCGATTCACGTTTGAAGGACTACAATGTACTGGTTGCTCTGAGTGAATCAGAAACATACAAACAAACAGTGTAGTATGACTGTTGAGCTGGTTCTTTTAATGAATTGCTGAGTCAGATGAGTCATCGCTTTGAAGTCTAAACCATAGCAATGTACAATTTACAGCATTAGCAGAGACAGATATGTAAATATAGAAAGAATATGTCAGGAAAATAAACATGAACTGAAATATACTATAAATCGGAAGCGAAACAAAATCATACTGAATCAAGAGCTTGTGAATAAGAATTAAACAGATAATACTTTAGTCCCATCTCTAGTCCCTATCCCTGAGCATTTAAATTTTTATTTATGCATCATTTATGTATACGTGGTACAGTGTAAGTACAGTACACATCAGTACATAGGAAATACAGCTGTGATATTTCTATAACTACACACATTTAACAAGCCACTGAATGGTATGTGTAAGTATAAATGTGTAACAGGACATTGGTAAGAAACTTTTTTTTTTACTTCACTCAGTACTTGTGTAACAGGAATTATGTAAAGCAAAGCGCCTACTGACCGCTGCTGTGTAACATTACATGTTTTAACATTACATGTTAATCTATAGGAATTGTCTACTTTCATTAGTACTTCCAAATACCGTTCTGAGGGTTGTTACAAAAAAAAATGTGGTCACACTTTATTTCGATAGTCCACTTCAGATATTCACCTAACAGTCACTGTGTCACTGCATGTCCACTAGCAGTCATTAGAGTATTAGTAGACTGTCTACCTAATGTCTTCTAACACTTCATTTTGATGGGTCCACAACATGGTGAGTATCAGAAACTATGTCAACTCATTCTACTAACCCTAAACCTACCTAACAGTCCACCCTGAGAGTTTGTAGACATGTAGTTATGAATGAACAATAATTAGTTAACATGTAGTTACAAAGTTACTTATAGTTAGTCGAACGTCTAAACAGACTATCGAAAAATAAAGTGTAACCAAAAATTACAGCTGTAGATACTATGTATACAATGCGTACTTGCACTGTTGTCACATACTACGTACACATCTAATTACAGTACTATGTAAACAGGAATTTCCTGTCTAATTAAGTACACAGGTATTAGGGCCACTTAATACAACGTGGGACCATCCAATGTTTCAATCTCGTACACTTTACAGCTAGCCATATTTTAACCATTCAAACTGTTTAACTGAATAAATGTACTTGTTTTCACAATTTATGCTGACTCTAAACAATCTGAATAAATGCATATTGAAAACTAAATTATTTCAATGAAATCAAATGTATGCAAATGGTTTATGTTTCTAACCTGTTTGATTTATGTATATCTGACAAAATATGCATTGCATTAAGTTCAAATGTATGCAATTCAGACACGTACATTTGAAGCATAGTTTTTGATTTCAGCCCTATGGGCATTAGTATAGAGATGCTTCTCTGTGTCATATAAGAACATTTGAAAAAGGGCTATTTTAACTTCATTACAAAGATGAAAGTTAGCCTGGTTGCTAATCTCTCAATTCTAGATGACTCAAATCCATGGAAACCGTCATAGCTGAGGTCTGAATGTATGGATTCGGTCCAGTAAAGCGAGCGAGTTAGCAGTCGCTATTACCGCTGGGAAAGCAGCCCGCACCTGATTCACACTTGTGTTTGAGTGTTTATGTAAGTGAAAGGAGGGGGTGGACGGCAGAGGGCTGCGGGTGGTGGGTCTGTCAGCCAGGTTCAGCCAGCAGCCGAGTCCAGTGATGTGAAAATTAGGTGGAGGTGTAGCTGAGGGCCAGCTCCGGATGAGCAGAAGTCCAGTTCAGCCCGGCTGAGGAGCAGCAGATTGGACAACCTGTCTCCGCTGCCGCCCTCCGGACATCATCCAGCCCACTGACATTGCGGCGAGGTGACAAACACAACCCTGTCCGCCGCACGGCCAAACAACCGCAATCATCTCCGTAATGGCCTTGTCCACAGTTGCCCACGCGCTCGCTAGCTAAACTAACCAAGACATAAGTGCACTGCAGTGCAGCTAGCGCCTGAGGAGAAAAACGATGCCTGTCTTTTCCTTAACATGGCCGGGTTTCTCCGCCAACTGAGGCAACATCTCGCCATTGACCTGTGGAAGACATTCTATCCATCTCACGTTGGGAACGGCAATTGCTAAGTGCCAGGGCAGACCCATTCATAATCAGTCTGAGCAGATCACTGCTAATGCTAAGAGTGCCGGAAGAGGGATGAGGAGAGCCAGCGTCACAGAGGGTTCATTCATCAGGCACCTGCAGTGGGTCTGATACTGATACTAAAATACCATTCCTCCCAGGCCCGGACTGTGGGGGTGTACATGATGGATGCGCTAGATATACTTCCCACTCCACAGCAACCACACACAGCCCACGGCTAACAGAACGTAAGCTGCGCCAGACAAAATGGCTTAAACGTGGCCGAGTCGATGCGTATGAAAGCACTTATTACACCTTTGCCCAAATATTTTTCATTAGGGAACCCCCAAAGTGCTATTCATTTACGATTCATAACATTATAAGTAATATTAATACTCACTTCAAACCAAAAATAATCAGTGCGAGTGTGGGTGAAAAACGAATTATTCAGGAGATTCTCACCTTCTTCCTTAATGAGACACATTGCTTGTTTGTCTTTCACAGGTTTTGACAGTCCTGGAGGCAAAATGAGAACTTTCAAACTTTCCAGACCAGTAAAGAAGACTATTTTCACATTTACTAATAAAATGACTTTATTACAGGGAAAATGTCAACATACTATCATAACATGCTGTTGCTTTCAGAACTTAAAGGTGTCATATGTTGCTATTTTAAAGATTATTATTTGGTGTAACAGAATATGTTGGCATGCTTTGATGTTCAAAAAACACATTATTTTTAAAAATACTTTACATTATTGTAGCTCCTTTTCCAGGGTCGTTTTCAACAAAGACATACCCTCACCCAACCCCCTTTGACAAGCATGGCCTGCTCTAATCGCATATTGCATTTTGGTTGAAGCTCTCTAAAATGGAAAGACAGTTAATAATGCCTTTAGTAGTTTTAGTATCAGTTCAAACCCTCTTTCTAAGCACAGTCGTGTGACAGACACAGCGCTCGTTTGTATTGCTGTACACAAGCCCTGTTACTCTCTCTCAAACACAAACGTGTCTGACCATTTGGGCTGCATTATGTTAATGTTACCACATCATGACGTAGAGAAGTGGGGGCATTTTAGGTGGTAGTCATAACTATTTTAAGAATATCTGTTTGGTTTTGACACTTTAGTCTTGGCAGCTTTAGGGATCTTATCTATGCACTAACAGCTTGTTACACCCCAAAGAGAAACGAAAACTTGAAATCGTATCATATGACCCCTTTTAAAACACATAAACACTTAGAAACCTAAGCTGCAAAATGGCATGTTCTGTATTTTTCTTCACATTTACATGTCAATGACACCCATTTGATATTCAGCAACTTGTCATGCTTAAGTTAATAACAGTTTAGTTTAACAGAGGTGATAAGAAGTATAACATGCTGCTGTTATTTCTAACAGCAACAGGCATAGTTATGTGTGAGAATTTTCCTGGCTGTTTAAAATCCTACTTGAAAATGAATTTGTAACATTACATATTTTGTAGACATTTAATGTATTTCAAATATTCATTCCATTGAACTTTGGATTCAACAGGGAATTCTGAAAAAGTATCCATTTCTACAAAACTAATAAGCAGCTCAAATGTTTTTGACATTGATAATTAAAGCAAATTAGCATATTTCTGAAACATCACGGGACGCCGAAAACTGAAGTAATGATGCTGAAAATGCAGCTTTGCGTCACAGGAATAAATTACAAAAAGAAACACATTCAAATAGAAAAGAGCTACTTTAAATTGCAATATCTAAATAAATATTAGATAAATAAATGAAAAATTATATTTCTTTTAAAAAATATATAAACTAACATTAGTTTTATATTAGCATGTATTTGAATATTTTAAAATCAGAATTTCTGTCTCAGAGTTTTAATAAATCCGAAACCTTTCCAAGTACTCCCTAGAAGCTAATTAAGTACCAGTAGGGGGTACTTATACTCCTGCTTAAAAAAAAAACCGTTGCTTTAACAAAAGTACAAGAATAATAGTGTCTCCACTCCCACATAACCAAGTATCATTTATTTAAAAAAAAACTCTTCAAGTCACCAGTACAACACAGCCTTATCATGTAGGTGGCTGAACACAGAGCAGCTCCTACAATTCCCAGGTGCTTCCCACCCCCACCTCCCACTGAATTGTGCTGCTCTTCTGCAGCATCAGCTTTCTTTGCTCCTTTCATTTCCAGCCACTGTCCTCCCTGGCTTAAACCTCATCCCTGATTGGCCGATCATTACCCAGTGTCCATCAATCACGCGCCTCTTTCTGATGGAGAGCGCTCAACACGTCGCTTTCTTACAAACTATTGACAAGGCTGTCAGGAACAATGAGGGTCACCGGTCTGTGGCCATGTAACTGTGAGATTGTGGCTGGAGGGAAAGGACGCTGTGGAGCGAATTGAAGCTCGCTAGGCTATTGTTTGGGGTTACAGTCATGCATACGATTATTTGCCCACAAAGCATCTCCATAGTGCTGATGGTGGGTTTGAAACGCGTGAGTAGGAGGAGGTGAGGGCTTTGGGCTGCTGCTGTCTTTAGCTCTTCTGTAAACAGCCCTGGCTAGACTCGATGCTAGCAGGCACAGTGAGTCATGTCACCTAGCGGTGCACACAAACACATTAGCTTTCCAATTAGAGGCAAGCGGGTTCTCCGAAGCCCCTTCCTCACGCTGGGCCTAGAGTTTGGCCAAGCTCAAGGTTTTTGACGTGAGAAGAAACAAAGGGGACAGCAGGAAAGGAACGAGTGAGTCAGAGGCCAAACAGAGGACGACTGGAGTGCAGATACCGCTGTAAATGAGGGGAAGGACAGCACGGGACCCACTGGACAGGTGGCTTCTTTGTTGCTCATTTGGAGTGGGGCAGGGTTGATGGTTGGTCCTTTGAAACACTCCATCAAAACGCCATCAGAGACATAGATCTATCTCATGCTGCGATATTTTTAGGTTGTCGTCAAGGAACAGTATCTCCTTGATCTTTGATGTGTGCAAATATTCTACAGTATGTCTGCCAATGCATGATTTCCTGCCGTTCTATTTTCATTTCAGTAATAACACAGGTAAGCTGTTCGTAAATAGAGTTTATGAAAAGATGGTAAATACAACAAGCCTTGTTTACCGAGAATTATACTCTTTACAAATCCATGTGAACAGTCCAATTGATTTGAATGAGGCAGCTAACAAGGTTTTTACAAACAATTGACACAAAAATTGGGAAACATGTGCATTAGTGCTTCTTTTCCAGCAGCATTATTTGGTTACCGTTAATAAAATTATTTGGTTAATAAAATATATATACAGTACTGTGCAAAAGTCTTAGACCACTAGTATTTACAATAACATAAAAAACGACAACAAAAAAAGGTTTTAAGTCTGTTATTTCTATCTTTTGCGGTAGCGTGTCAGTTGGAAATATCAGTTTATATTTACAAACATTATTTTTGTCATTAATTGTAATAATTCAGTGAAATTGTTGTCTGCACAAGGAGTCTGACAACAGCCCGTGCTCCACACAGAGATCTGATCTGATCATCATCCAGTCTGTCTGGGATCACATGAAGTAACAGAACAAACTGAGACAGACTCAATACAGAAGAACTGTGCCAACGTCTCCAAGATGAAGAAAAAAAAAACCTTCCTGGAAAGCTCCAGTAATGTTCAAAGTTTTAGACACTCATGTAAAAATGCTGTAAAATGAAGATTCTTTCAAAGATACTGCCATAAATAGATTTAATTGATCAATGAACTTCTATTAATTTAATTAAATAAATATGTGGTATTTCAGCTTTTGGTAAAACAGCTTCTGTTCACAGGTACACTTGCACATAGTTTTCCAGGTAGGTTTTTTTGAAGCATCTTGGAGACATTGGCTCAGTTCTTCTGGATTTAGTCTGTCTCAGTTTGTTCTGTTACTTCATGTCATAATGTTTGGAAATGTAAGCTGATATTTCCAACTGACACCCTACCGCAAAATATAGAATTAACCAACTTAAAACCATTTTTTTTGCTGAAAACACCGAAATATTTTGTTGGCCTAAGACTTTTACACAGTACTGTGTATATACAATGTTCTTTAAAGAAACTTTAGTTTGACTATAGAAAATAAGCACTAGGACCTTCCTAAAGTGCAAAACTGTGTGAATAATTTCTCTTTCTTTCTTTTTTTTTTAGCTGTGAAATATGACCTTTACATGACTAAAAGATTAAAATGGTTGGATCCAATATTTTCAGTGACTGGTAAGATTTTTAATTGCACTATAAAGCAGCTATTCCATTCTGTAAGCAAATTATTTATGTTGTGGAAAAAGTTGACAGTAGCTAGTGAACTTTTGAATATTTAATAAGTAGTTATTGTAAAACTTAAAATATATAATACTAGTAGGCCTAACTATAAAGTAAGTATCAAAGGGGGCATCCGGTGCCACATGCACTTTTACAAGATGTTTGGTCTGAAATATGTGTTGGGAGTGTGTTTACACAACCACCCTCCAATGATAAAGATCCACCAGTAGTTTTCTTTTAATTTAATAAAAATAAGTTGCCCCTTCTGTAATCAAGCCATTCTCAAATGCATGTCGCGTCACACCGACAGAGGCCACTCCCACAATAGTTGATTGACAGCAGTGTGTCACACAGACTGAACTGGCTTCTTACCTCAGACCCGCCCTGAGTGAGTCGTCATCAGACCGAGACGCAGAGACAAGCAAGACTCCTAAGAGATTGAGGTGTTTTGTTGTTGAATGTATTAATGAACATAGCAGTAGTCATTTACCCCCGACATCTGAGTGCCTGAAGACGCGGTGGGTTAAGTTTGGTTCTGAAGGGAAACGCACCGTTGATCAACCGAGATGCATTTATATTAACGCAAAACATTCATGATCCAGCCTCACCTACAGAAGCAGTGAGTATACTGTATTTTAATTTATCTTTGCAAATCGCCCTTCCTTATAATGTGCTAATTAGCAAGTTTCACTATGAATACGGCTAAAAAAAGATCCTCTGACAGCGCCTCGGAAAAGAGGGGCGGAGTCAGCGGAGCTCGTGAAGATTTAAAGGGGAAGTACACAGAACAGAGTGGTTTCTAAAAAACTGTTTACCCCTGACATGGTAAAACTAAATTTTAAAACAAACTATATTAAAAACTTTCCATTAAGACCCTAAAGAATCACATTAGATTGTGGGAAATTGGCTTTGTATGACTCCTTTAACTTAACTAAGTTAGTTACTTGTGAGGAACACATTTTCAAGCAGCTGCCATAGCATCACAACAACGCTAGTCTCTAAACAAATATGACGTCAAAACGCTATATAATAATCCATTTGTATTCAAGTTGGTGTTTTGTTGATAGCGCTCGTTGTTTGTTTACCTTCGACGCACATTCGATGTGCATGGTGACGAAGCGCGTGACGTAGATCGCAGCGGTCCGTCCATGCGCGTGCAGATCTACAGTTCACGACGCACTTATAAAACACTACACACATCCGCACTGCGTTAAAACAAAGCGAAGTTAAGAGACGTGTGCAGTGCGCATTAAATCTAAACAATAATCAAAATCAAGTTAGCAGCAAGAGAGAAAATATAAGCGTCTTGCATGTTTACATCCGCCATAATCTCTCAAGCAGGACTTGCATGCATATATTAATTCAATAACTCCACAGATCTACGTTTATGCAATAACGCTTGACATTTAAAATATTCATGAACAAAAGCTCTTGGTGCGTCGTGCATTTGGGCTTTGTTATGATGAAAAGCGTAGAACAAAATATTTTTTAAAAACGTCGAAAAACGAAGTCGTTGTGAAGTTAAGCTTTAGAGACGGTTATTGCACGGCTATTGTTATTTTTCTTACAAGTATTAGTAAACTTGTAGCATCTGGATAAAACACCCCTTAATTAGTCTGCAATTCGGACGAAAATAAGATGAGACAGACGGGGGGAAAAAACTCTAGCTGTTCGGTTTCTAAAGAAACCCATGCTGTTAGATGACATTTAAACGCTGCAGGACTGGGAAAACCAGTAAGACCGAGCTTATTGTGCTTGACTTGGCACGGCAAACCTCTTAACAGGCAATAAAACATTTGTGCATTCTTTAAAACAGCCATTTTGGCCTTTTTCGCTTGCGTTAAACCAAGTTAGCAGGCTTGCGTTTCAATATTTGCCACATGTACATCTTCCTCAGCTTGAGCACATCAACGCAAAGCAACAAAACAAAAATGTCGGCATCATCTCTGCGGAATAACAGTGTTCACTGACCTCAGTAAAGCCATGAATCGGTCTCAGGCTTTGCACGAGCAGAACACGCTGGATGCACATTAAAGTTTTCTGTTTTTTGAGCGCACTGTTGATGTGCGATGTATAGATTTTTGTGGCGTTGAAGATCCAGCGCTGTTTTTCTCGAGGAACAGCTGAGAGGATGTAAACACACGTCACATGGTTCACAGAAACGAGGCTGCGGACATTAGACGGCAAATGCTGCTGGCTAATCACTGGTGCTTATGATAGTCCTCCAGGGGGCTCCCTGAAGCCCAAAAAAGCGAAAGTTACATTGAGTTGCATTAAAATATCAACTCGAGTATTGAAATAGTGGAGGCATTTGTATATATAAACGTATAATCGTACGCATCTGTTCAAACTCAGGAGTTTATATTACAGATATGCTTTATGCATTTGTTACAACGCATTAAATATCATTCACCTAACAATTAATCACAAAAGAATGTGATTGGTCCATCTAAACCACCGCTGAAAAAAGTAACACATACCACGTGACAAATACTCACCGCAGCGGTCTGAGTACTTGATTAAAAATAGCGATATCGTCTTTAAAAGCTATTAAATAAAAATAAAAGCGCTATAATACAACATGTATTAATTATAGTAACAAAGTGTGACTAATTGGAGACAATTTCTAGGCCGCAACGTCGTCTAACTGCCATTCTACCCGTTTCATTCTGATGTGGACAGCGGTTTTTTCCCCCTACCTGTATCATACACGCCCCGCCCTCCTGAGCCTGGATTGGCTAGTAGGCTATAGAGGCGGCCAGCAATTGGACAGTTTAGAAGTCGTTCATATTGACGTTGCTAGCATAGCAAATAGCGTTACGGAAAAGGCGGGACATGAGCGGGAAAAGCTTCAGAAACAAGGTCCTTTACAAGATTTGTGAGAAAGAGCAGCTGCCTACTTTTGCAAATTGTTTTGTAAGGGCGTTTAGAACTCACGTTAGCAGTTTTCTTTTCAAACACCCCAGCGTAAACCACATGATTTCTGGGTTTAGCAGTGAATCAGACGATTTTGTGAGCAGCTGTGGTCATGGTCTTTGTTAGCACACTGATTTATGTAACGTTAGATTATTTTTGGCGTTGAAGTCCGTTGTTGCCAGTGGCTTATTCAGAAGCACTCAATCCACAGTTACTCCTGGAAAGGAACAAGCAGGCCTTCTTGTTTACACCTGAAGCACCCACCATGTGCCTATAGGGTTGCATCACTGCATTCTAAATCAGTCTGAATACAAGCATAACTGCTGACACAGATATAAACCTGGTTAACTGTTGTGTTGGTGGGTCAACAGTGCTCTCAGCCGGACTGGAAAACAGTATTCACTTACCACGAAGACATCTTTTTATTTTCCTATAGGCCAATCTACCCTGTTGACCCATCATGGCCCTGTAAGATCCACTTCATTAGCATTATGAAACCAGTTTCAAATTAGTAAGTGTCCATTTATACTATAAGTTAGAGCTCCTGCAGGATTGCATAATATGTTTTTTCCATATACATCAGGCCATAATGTTCAAAACACTGTACCAAGTTCCCAAAAATAACTCTAAAACATGTTACAACACTCTCATCCAATGGAATTAAATTATCTCAAAGCAAAACGGGATCAACTGCCCTTTAACTCCAAATATAACACACCTTTGTCTCCTAGAATGCATATGTAGATCAAAAAAGACAAATGGAATAAGATGCAGATTCTTTATAAAACTATCTTTTAATTTTTTTTAATGGGTTGTGCAAGCAAGAGTTTACTTAGTAGGACAAATATAACTTTTTTAGTCCAGTAAATATGAATATTATATTTGTGTATATGACAGATAGGCATAGGATAATGTAATATACAATGCAATGTGTATAATATATATATTATATATATATAAATATCAAGTAGTTAATATAACACATAAATAAATATAATAAATGTGTATAAAAAAATGTATTTAGTTTTCTTTTAAAGGACATATTCATAGCTATTTATTTTATACTCAATGTAATAATTTATTGCATTAATTTATTATATTAAATAAATCTGTATTCTTGCATTTACTAAATACAATAAAAAATTATTTTTTATACAAAGGTTTATATATAAGTTTATTTAATTTAATTTTTAATTTATTTTCTAAAAATCTATTAGGGGAAGATTGAAATTGGGGTTAGTCTGTAGTTATAAATAACTGTATATTACAGCAAGAAATGTTTTTGGTATGTCCCCCATGTAGGTAAATAAGTGGTTAAGATCAGATAGACCTAAGAATGAAGTTAGTTAAAATTAAAACACCACATGTACAAAAAAATGTGCACCATGCTAATTTGAATGCATACAGCAGCTTATTTACATTTCTCATCTGCATTAATATTAGTGCCTTTAAAATATAGTTCAACTCATTGCTAAGTAATATCTGCTGATGAGGACAGCTAATGTTAGTATTGGTAGGCCTGGGGTGTCTGTAGAAGTTCACAGCCATCAACACGCAGGCCAGGAGCAGCTCTGCTTTTCCCCCCTCTGATTTCTGTCCATCGCCCTGAGCGTGGCGTGTTAGCATACATCCCACTGAGAGATTCAGGTGAATCAACAGAAATCAAACACGCCGTATTCTGTGCTCGTCTGTCAGGGACTGTTAAATAATTGTTGGTTTTGTTTGTAGGTGACGTGTCGCAGGAAAGCTGTGCCTCATTTCAGGTAATTAGATGTAATTTGCATCATCATCAACTCATCAAAGGCAAGGATAAATTACTCTGATAATTATCACAAGATAATTACAAAGGGTAACAAACTGAACACCGTATTTACACGGCACCGATTTCATATCAGTGCTGTGGGGTCAATGTGAGGAGCCCGAGGAGGAAAAGCTCCAATACCTCATAGTTTAAAGATGTAACCAGTCAAACTGGTTAAAACCTATTGTTTATTTGCTTTTGCAGTTGCTAAATCTGAAATCAGCACATGTCTTACAGAGTCCGGGAATGAAGGCCTGAAACGGTTTGTACCGCAAAGTTGCATTCATACGCCATCTGCTGGTAAATATGACTAGCCCTAGGACAAGTCAAAAGCACAATTTGAAATGTTACCCTCAAAGTCGACTTCCAAATACATTTTGTATTTGGTTTTGAGCGTTGACGTACTTGAAAGGCTATTAACAACAAGCATCTGTGAGGAGCAAACGTGCTAATTTCATGGAGAATTCAAACTTTCCAATTTGTAGAGTGTATTTCCGCTATTTTATGAAGAAATATGAGACTTTATGGAATATTTGTACTTTCAAAAATGTTTTTTTGTCATAGCAAGAGCACCCATTTAATCCCACCGTAATTTTTTTTATTTATAAAGCTCTTAAAACCTTACTGACTGATGTTTTAGTGCACTTCCTGCAAATACGGAAAAAATGAAGGGTCTCAATTAAATATGTGAAGTTTTACACAATTAGTGCAAATGATCGGATGACCAGAGCAGTTTATTTCCTGTTTGCACCTTGAGAAAATGATAACTGCATCAAAGCTTTAAAACGAAGAGCAAGTAAAGTATGTTAACATAAATATATGACATAGATTTCTGGTACATATTATCTTTAGGGTGTCTAGTATGAATATATGAATTCACATATATTTATGTTTGTTGAGAGCAGAGTGGGAAAAATCTAGACAATAGACAATACAAATCCAATGGCAGTTTCCATTGAATTTTATTATTTGTTTTTTATCTCACTGTTCCTATCAATGTGCATAAGTTGTTTATGCATAATGCAAACCCTAGAATGTGATCAAATAGTTTAAAATAGCTGTGCTAAGATATATAAAAATGAATTTTTAATGCAAAAAATGTGATTTCATTTGTTGCTTTATACCACCGGTGACAAAAACTGTGACCAAAAATAAAACAAATTTTTTCACACACTTTGCCAAAATTTTTTTTCAAAGGGTTGCATCATTGAAGCATCATTCGGATATTGTCATGTCTGGGAAAAAATTGGGATTAAACGGGTTAAAAAAGCTGAGAGGAACGTTTCAAATGTTACACAGTCGAATCGATTAGCAAATTGTATAATTTTGGATTTTTAACCTTTTATTTAATCGGGAAGCCATTCCAAAAACAAACTTCTGTGAGGAGCAAAAGTGCTTTCTTCGTATGATTTCATAATGATTCAAGACATTTTTTGCAGTCTTATTAAGCACAGGGCTATATGGAATGTTTAATATTGTTTTAAATAAATGTATACATCAAAAGAATATTTAAAATGTAGTGACCTTGTATATATATAGCCTATCAAATGCACCCTTCATATAGAGCTATATCGAGTAAATACTTGTATATGAGCTTTATTATAAGTTATATTATTTTTTTATAGGACTTCAATATAAGCAACTGTACAATAAGTGCTATGTAGGTCATTTCAATAGTTTATTTCTACCATACACAAACTGTACAACACAGCGCAGTACTGCTTATGAAATTTTAAAAGTGTAAGGAAATCCTGATATACAAACTACTCGAACAGAAAAAAAAAAAAACATTTTTAAAAACAAAACAAACTAAATCATTTACAGTACTGTGTATTATACTATTTTTTTCTTTTACACAAAAAATTCATATCACATTACAAAACATCAAATACAAAAAGGAAAAATAAATATTCCTCACAAAACTTCCTGAGCAAACAATCTGTGGTTTATAAATTAAAAATGAGCAATTACAAATAACTGAAACAGAATTAATCATGAATTATACAGTAATTTAGGAGTTCAAAAAAAAAAAAAAAAAAGATTCGGTTTTATTGAGAATACAATTCATTATGCTCATTTGGTCAGATAATAGTGTTTTATTCCATCTGAATGACCTGCAAAAACACTTTTTTGACATCATCAATGGACAACGTAAAAACTAAGGTTAAACTCCTTCAGTGTGCTAATTAACCTTGATCACGCATTTGTGACCCGCTCGAAAGAAACACTAAATAACAGAATAAAAGTGCAAAAGGGTACGTTTAGTGTTAGAGAAAGCTTTAAAAGTGCTGCGAAGAGGCCGTTTGTGATCGTAACACAGCAACAACAGCACTCAGATCCGCTGAGGTGACCTCGGCCGTGCATTTAAACACAAAATCAAGTGGTACAGATTCGGTCCAAATGGAAAGATTACTCTCGATTGCCGTTCTTTTGCTGCAAATTGGCAATTTTTAAGATTTTAGCGGCTTGAAGACATGAAGTGCTTTGAGAAAACATCATTCAGAAAACCTATTTGAGAGCCCACCGTTTGTCGCGCAAAAGAAGTGTCACAGAAAATAATAAAAACCGTATTGTGCCAGATCGTAAAACAGATTTTTTTTGTTTGTTTTTTACAAGAATATCGTTACATACTTAAAATGGCGTATAAACAGTAGGTAAACAGAGTTTAGAGGCTTTTCATTCAGAAAATAAATAAATATACTGCAGAGTAAAATGAATCACCATTCACGTAATACTGCTCTACCACAAAACGTATCATATTCCATGTACTCATTTACATTTAGGCACATATATGCACACACGGATGTGCACACCAAAGGCAGTTCATATGAACAGAAACGGAAATACGATTTGTGTGTGTGTGTGTGTGTGTGTGTGGATGAATTGATTTTTGCCCACTGTACGTCTGGAGAGTTAACCGGATAAAATATTCTTCTTTTTGCTCACTTGTTAGAATTTAAGCATGAAACAAATGATGTCATTTCAGTGGCATACATTAACTACATTATAAAAATAAGTCAGGGATGCATACAGTACGGCTCCAATAGACCAATAACAGCTGCTCACCAACAGGTGGCGCAAGTGGACTATTCTTACATTTGACATCAGTTAATGAAGGAAAAAGTCATTGTGATATATTTTGAACGACTAAAACTCCCAGTTATTGTACAACAAATGCAAAATCAAATTTACAATATGTAAGATTGGCCTTGCATTTTGATAAGTGAGAGCAATAAATAAATAAATAAATAAATCAATAAATAAGATTACTGTGAGATAAATAGTACCGATGAATAAAGATATGTAGCAATAATATAATAAACACACAAAACAAACAGAACGATACGGGATAAAGTCAAGCAAACCATAGGAAATAAATAAGTGCAAAAAAAAGGAGGTCAGATCTCACTAAAAGAACATTGAGCTGTAAAAATGTGGCTGGTAATTTTCAGTGCAATGAATTATTTGCCATGGAATGGAGTTAATCTTTTGTTGTTGTTTTAAAACGACACATATCTTGCACGGATGACGAAGCCAGCCCTCTGGGGACAATCAAGCGCTTGTGGAGGAGAGTTTGGCCTTATACGTGAATGCCCTTGATGGCCTGTCTGATGCTGTCCAGTAAGGCTTTGCATTCGGGCGAATACTCGTGCTCTGAATTGTTGTACATATCCGTCAACGTGTTCACGTACGCTTCGAAGTTCTGTTCGTTTATTGGACCCTGAAACACATTAAAGAGCAATGCATTCAGCAACTGCAATAATAAGCGTTCATGCATTACAGTTTACCTCAATAACTACTATAGCTATTGTGAAAAAAATCCTCTAAATCAATTAAATTAGCCTACAAACAAGTTTAAGACGTGTGTTGTTTCACTGTGGTAGATGTGGTTCTTTGGTAGAAAATATAAAATGTGCATATTTATAGCTGATAAATTATTTCATTAGTGTATTCTAATTTATTCCATTTGATTTGTTCATATTAAATAATCTTTTTCATATTGAATGTTATTATTTAAGTCAATGCATTGGCTAACGTTAATTATAAGCATTTGTTTAATTTTATTTTTTATTTTATTAAATTCACATTGATTTAGATTTTTTATGTCTTTAGAATTATTGCATGTTGTATACGTGGTTAATTAATATTAACACAGGGTTTTTGTGGGTCAACCACAAATTAAGGCCTTAAACTTGTCTTAATCAGAACACAAAATATGAAATATTAAAGTCATGGCATTAAATTTAATGTTGCATGCATGGCACTAAATAAATACATACTGTCTTGTTACATTTACTTGAAAGAGAAATGAACCAATTTAAGTGATTCTATTCTTAAAACAACAACAAATATCTCTTAATAAAGTCTGAAAACTTATTTGATGTACTTCAGCTTCTTAAAAAATATTAACTTGGCCTTCATAAAACCTGCCAAACCCTTACAAGTATATATGTATATATATATTTATTTTTTTACTGTATAGTTATTTACCGTGACTGATTTTTGTAAGGGACCTCATGCAGGGATCAGAAACCGTGTAATAATATTTTTTGACAGAGATCAGGTTATGTTTTGAGTGTCTGAGGTCGTCTCACCATTTGCGGCAGCTGGATATCTGTGAGACTGTTGATAAGTGCTTGACTGAGACGAGCTAACTCCTTCAACAGACTGTCGTTGTGCTGCTCGATTATTTTATTCTCCTCCTCGATAGTTTTCAGGTTGCACTCCATAGACGAAATCTGTTTTAAATCAGGGAAAAACTTCAGCTCTGAAACAACAGTACCCACAACGCTTAGAAAGAATGCATCTTATGTTATTTACCTGAGTCTGGAGCTGCATCATGTCCGCTTCTATCTTCAGATTGGATTCGTTCAGCTCCTTTATTTCATGATCCAAGTGCTGCATGTCTTCATTGTTTTCAATACCTGATTGAAAGAAGACAAAACAATACTTGAGAATGCTGCTGTAATATTAGCAGGTCAAACATACAGCATTTAGCTTCATTTGTGCTTGTATTGCTCACCGCTGCTGGTTTTGAATTTGATGGTCATCATCTCCTCTTCGGACAGTTTCTTCTTGATACTCTGGGCATTTAGTGGACATCCTGACAAACTGTCAAGAGACAAAACACAAAATCTACACATAAATACTACAAGTTTGAGTTTTGCAAAAATTGTAATCTAGTTTCAGATAATAAATATTATATATGACCATTACAGACAATAACATTATTGGATACTGTAATGATGGTCAATATTAATTACCTGAAGAAGAAAATACATATTTGGCAAATAATGAATAAATAAGGGCAAAACTGTTATTTTTACTTATTTCTAAAGTATATACAGTGTATGTATATATATATATATATATATATAATTGCATATTTTAAATCATAAATCTTTTCCGAAGTCAACGTGTATATATAAGTGTATTTTAATATTCGATTTGTATATTTATGTGAACACTTTTATATTATATAATATATATATATATATATATATATATATATTTAGTCAGTTAGCACACACATTAATCAAAAGCGACTCACAAATGAGGACAACAGAAGCAATTAAAAACCAACTAAAAAACTAAATAAAAAATAAAGTTATTGTTACATTGTCCAGTAACCCATACATAGACAATATTAAAATTCTGTACAAGTTTTTCTGAATTAAAAAAAATCAAACTAATGGTTTAATGCATCTCTGCCAGTGTTATTTTAGTATTATTTATATACTTAGTATTATTGATTAGCTTTTATTTTTAGTTTTCATTTATGTTTTAGTAAGAGCATGTGCTTGTCTTTTTTTATTTTGTATTATTTCTATTTTGCTCTCATTTATTTTAATTTCAGTTTTAGTTTAATCCCATTTAATTACATTTCAATATAATATATTTCACAGTGAATGTGTTCGGTCTCTCATTATACTGTAGATACTAGGTTTACGTTTATTAGGTTTAACATCAAAACTGAAGTTCCAGGTTATGATAGTGTCCTCACCTCCTGTGTGTGACAAAGACGTTGTTGGCGTGACCCAAGCCGTTGCAGCCGGGCAGAGGGCAGTGGGGTAGCTCCTGTTTACAGACCTTCCAGGAGAAGGCCGATCCGTTCACAGAGCTCTCCTTCTGCCGCTTGGTGGCGATGGGGCAGCTTCCTGCGCTGCGATGCGATGTGTATTTACCCGACACGTGGCCCTGACCGTCACAGCCTGCCACCGGGCACCTGGTGCACAAGAAAAGAAATATATACTTACTGTTGCATTAACAACAAAACTGATTACGTGCATCCTGGTGGTGAAGATACTTTCGCTCTCCGTGAACATAGTGCATACGTTTTTCCACCAACAAATGCTCAGGGAATGTAGGATCATCAACATCAGGATATATAACTAAATATGGTTTTTCTTATTAGTTTAATGAGAAAAATGTGCGATACAGCAAAATATGTGTTTAATACTTCAAAACGAATATAAAATAAAACTTTAAATATTTCTCAGTTAATAATTTAAGCAGTTATATTACTAGTGGACTTTTTAGACCTAACTACGTGACCCTGGAGCACAAAACCGGTCTTTTGAGTAGCACAGGTAAAATACATTGTATGGGTCAAATTATCGACTTTTCAAAAATCATGTTCGTCATAAGGTATAGATCATGTTCCATGAAGATATTTAGTACATTTCCCACCATAAGTTTATCAAAGTGTAATTGATGATTAGTAACATACATTAAGGACTTAATTTTGGGAAATTTAAAGACAGTTTTCTCAATATTTAGATTTTAGATTTTCTGCAACCTCAGATTCAAATAGTTGTATCTCAGCCAAATATTGTCCTATTTTAACAAATTATACATCAATGGAAAGCAATGGAAACCATGAAATTTTGACATGAGTTTTTTCCTAACCCTAACTGAAATAAAATATATGTAAATATATTAATAAAGCTTGAAACCAATGTTTTAGACATTTAAATATTGTTTAACTTAATATAAAAAAGGAAAAATATAAAATCTTAATCTAAAATGCCTATATAAAATCTATATACGCATATATATGTGTAATTACTATGAAAAGTGACAAAAACTAACAATAAAATCACCTTTTTTGATTTAATGTTGGTTGAAATTTGATTGTTTTTGTGGGTTTTTTCTTATTTTTCATTGTTTTTGTATTTAGTTTTGAGGAGTTGATTATAAAACGTCAAGTATAATATACTTCACATAGTGCTGATGATCATTTAATAAAATATATTTAAGTTTTTAAGCCATCACAGGTTACACTGTTTATGTTATAAATAAAAGTCTGATCAAATATTTACTCACAGAGCCTTGTTGGAGGCTTTGACCACTGGCAGCAGCCTCAGAAGAGCCTCCTCTGAAGCAGAGTATTTCTTCAGGTCAAACTCATCCAGATCTTCTTCTGATGACAG
>JAUMHG010000024.1:4590980-4605433 GCA_032359395.1 Enteromius anoplus
AAAAAAAAAAAACAAAAAAAAAAAAAAACTTTAAACTGTTAATTACACTTTTGTTTTTGTGTTTTTTTTTATTTTTATTTTTATTTTTTTTAAGCCAAAAATAAATATCACACATTTTCCCCTGATTTAATCAAAATGTACCCATTAAAATGTAATTCAGTGTGAAAATCTTGTCCGGCATATAAACAACAACAAATACATTTGTGACACATTAAAATATGAATTACTTTCACCGCAAATACTAATTAGTTGTGATTTACTTTTTTTGTTGTGATTTGCCATTATCCTAGGTTTTCTCCACTTGTCAGTAAGATTTTTTATTTTTCATTTAAAAAAAAAAAAATTATTCTAGATATTTTATGTAAAAGTCAGAATAAGCATGTTGTTTGAATTTTTACTTTCAGACTGAGTTATACTGAATGCCAATGTAACATTACTTTAAGCACATTTTGATATTTTATCCTCCAAAAACTTATTTGAAAATGATGTGGGCATCTTACTGTAATTTTTTTGACCCATATATGCAGTGTATGTATGTATACTTATGAAAACACACCCACACACACACACACACACATGTAAATGTACAAATCCCCATCTGTGTAATGCTCCTGTCATTATGCACTTGAATAGCTACAGAGTGTGACAGCAGTTTCTATTCATGGCTTCGTGACCACACATATTGTGGAACTGTAAATGTGATATACCCTGTGTGAGAAGCAGTGTGCGCTTTCATGTTGCAAAGAACATATAAATGCCACCAAAACACCATGAAGTTTCCCTCGCCCTGCTCTCCAGAGCATTACATTAGTCTTGGAAATCCTGTAGCTAAAGGGCTAGCAGCCTTCACATGGGTTTTGAATCAACACCTCGTCACAGTCTATTAAGAGTCTGATTGCCAGGTAATTATTATGCTCCCAAATTAGATCGGACCACATTGAAAGTAAATTAAATAATCAGGCACTAACAGTTGCTCATCCAATGGGATGGCTGTACACACACATTAGTCTGATGCCAAAGACGCGTCTCTAAAGGTAGAACGTGAAATCCCTAGGGCTCCGGTTGATCACAAAGCGTACACTGCGCTCTGACAAAGTAGATGACATCAAATATGTTAATGAGGATCCTGAAATTAAAACGAATCTGGAATTAAAAAACAGCAAGAAGTCGAACGTCTCAGGAATATCCGCACAGGCGATGCACGTCTTAAGAGAATGTGACATTATATCTCACACCTTATAATTTACACTTAAAATAATTATGACTCATTTGAAACTTGCTTAAGGAGGGTAACTACAGAAATGACCTGAGGTAACAACAAATGGATTATAAATGGAATTGCAGCACTTTTTCTCTTCCCCTGTTGTAACTTAAGGTCAGATGACAGGCTTGATGCAACACCTTTATGCATAATTCATCTATTGCAGTCATTTGTATGAGACAACGAATGCTATGAATATACCATTACCTTGATTATAACTTCATCTGCAATGAAATATACCGCAGTGAGCATCGGCGTTATTCACCACAGCCTCTACGCCGGAATCATTTTTATTATTCATTGGATTGAGTAAGCGCGATATCGGGGTGATCCATAAAAGCTATCGTGTGAGTAAGTTTTTCCTATTTTTGCTGAGTAAGTGGCCAAGAGGCCTGTTTACGCATAATGACCTGTATGTGTGTCTACAGGAGAGGCGGACATGTTTGTGCCGTACCCAGAGAAAGGCCGGCCCGTAGTAGCTGTGCGAGGCAAGAAATACAGCCAGTCCCATCAGCTGAGGTCATTCCAGAAAGCCACACTAAAACACCCACAGATTTGCAGATCTGCTGCTCTGGCATGTGCATGCTATTAAGACTCTAGCAGCCAGCCTCTATTGTTTTTGTATTATTAAGCAAACACCCATCCCCCAACATGTGGGACATGTTATTGCCAATATACTTTTATAACAATAAGAAATGTTTCTTGAGCAGCAATTCAGCAATTAGAATAACTTCTGAAGCTTTTCCATCTCAAGAAAAACATATAGACATAGGAAATTGTCTATTTCAAAATTTGCTTCTGCTGCCATTCATCTTGCATTACACCCATAGAGAGCGCCTCCCTGCGGCCGGATCTTCTGGAATTTACCGCTGTAAGACTGTAAAGACTTTTACTTTTGTTTTATTGTGAGGTAAATCACACTCGCTCAGTCCATATATCTCTTATAATACTTAACATACTGTAAGCTTTTAATAATGCAATAGGCTTTCACTGAAGCCACTCAACGTTCCTTCGTCACTAGCTCTAAAGTAACGTATTGAAATTAGTAATAGAGCTTGGGCTCACCTGTTAAACTCAACTTTACATTTAAATCTGTAGCAGAAGGAAGTAGTTTGCACAGAAGATGGCTTTTAAAGATACTGTGTTGTTGTTTCAAATTTATTTACACACTTGTGCCATCAAACTGTTGTATAAACACAATATCACTCGAGTACGAGAGCGATATCTGCTCTATACCATGCTGATACAGACCCAATATTCCTCTTGTACTCGAGCGATATTGCTCATATTTTAAATGAAATATAAAATAGTGATTTTTAGGGATGCAACGGTACAGTGAACCCACGGTTCGGTTTGTATCACGGTCACGGTAACGGTTCGGTTTCGATACATCAATATTACTGTACAGTACTGTATGTGAGCTCTAACACAGCGGGATGTCATTTGCCCTTTTTATTTCAAGTTATCAAACCGAAACATCGCCGTTCATGTGGGTGTACCGAACCGAACAGGGCGAACTGAACTGTTCGATAAAGAACCGAAAACCGTTGCATCCCTAGTGATTTTATATTGTAATAATATTTCAGAATATTACTATTTTTATATATTGTTGTTATTTGATACATCCTCCCATACACACACACACACGGATATATATATCTACAGTATACATAGAATTGCAAGAAATTGCAAGGAGCAATGGGACCAATTAAACAGTTAAATCCAAAATCCATATATTGATTCGAACAAACAACCTTCCTGTCACCAGTCCAGATCTTTAACCTCTGTACCATAACTCTAGCTTACTCATTACTCAGCATTATGATACTTAATATTGTTGAGTCTTGCATGATATATTGCTTGTGCGTCTCACTTCAGATAAAAGCATCGACTACAGGACTAAATGTAAATATAATATTCAAAACGGTGGTGAGGCAATATGGCTGACCTTGGCAAAATTGCATATCAGTAAAACAAAGAGAGACCAGGCTAATGACTTTTGGCAAAAAACATTTGAGAGTTAAAATACAGAGATCCAGTATCTATTCATTCCTTTGCACTTGGTAAAGGCAGCAACAATAAAAAAATAAATAGTGATTATGTTGTTATAAGTCTACTAATGCAACAGAAGTTGCAGAGGTTGAAAAAAAAAAATATATAAAATAAAACATTAACCATAACAAGCACAAGATTTATGAAAAACATTGCCACTACAGAAAATAAATATGCTGATTAGCATCACGGTTTTCTATTGAAGTACAGCTGCTATTTTTTATCATTAGCGGACATGTGCAGTAAAAATCCATTGGATAGAATTCCATTAATCTGCTTACGTTGCAGACTCCAGAACGCATGTGCATACATCAAAGTCACTTTGAGCAGACAATATTTGCACCCATTTTCTCAGTGATTTACATCAGCAAGAAGAAATTACCATCATATGATGTTTTATGATGACACATTAGAAAACATGCTAAACATTTAAAAAAAATAAAAAAATAAAAAAATACACCACTCTGCATCCACTGCCTACACCCAGAGAAAAATTCTTAGGTTAGTTACTGTACATTAGACTTTAAAATGCAGCAGCACCACATACTCAGATAACAGACCATCAGCCTCTCGGGTGGCCGGGCTCCACAAATGCTGTATTTACTTCTGCTGCTCTCCATCTCATATTCTCCAGCAGTGCTGGTAATAAATTAACAGCCTAGAACTGGACCATTTCCTGTTCCCCTGAATCCCGACGCTGGGCTGAAAGGATTTCTCCCCTTGGCTGCCGCAGCCTGTGGCTTATTATGCTGTTATGAGTCCATTCAGAGAAAAACTCTGCTGTTAAAGTGATTTAGCGGGATGGCTTGGCAGAGGTGAAAGGAAACAATACAAAATTGTGAACCAGTAGTACCACTGTGCATGACTCCACTTGGCCTGCTCCCTTCCTAATGTAACTCCACCAGCTTGAGCCCTCTGAGCTATTAGATAGTGAGCGTGTTTCCCCACTCAACTCCTTACAGAATCTATAATGAGAGCGCCACTGTACGAGGAGATGCTGGCATTATAAATAGACTTGTGCACAAACAAACACGCATGTATGAATGAGCATACTTTATATTGTTTCAGAAGAGCTCAGCTTTGCCAAACAGTGCACCTGGCATTCATTTCACCTTGTCACCAGTGACATAAACCCACTATTACGGACACCCACCTGGTCCCGGGAGCGTATGCACCAATGCTTATTAGCCATTTGTGGACTAATGCCCTGGTTTACTAAAGGTTTACGTGAAAATAATCACATGCGGACTTGATTATGAGTGCAAAAAGCATTCAGCTACTAGAGGATTGTGTAAAAAGCACATCTTGAAGGCCATTTCTTGATGGTGAAGCTTTGCAAATGAGTAAATTAGCACCTTAGAAGTGACTCGTCAACCCTGAAAATTTCTCTGTTAGTAAACTTACACAACGGAAAGAACTGTGGTAAAACAGACTCTGAGAATGGAGGAAAACTAGTCCAGATGTTAAATTATTAATTGCGGGCAGTCGTATTCAGAATACATTTTGTATTTAGAATCTATTTTAAACATGATGGTCTCAGCAATAAAACCGCCACTTGTCAGCTTTTTGTGTTATTATAGCTGTATGTTTTTAAAAACAGTCATATTTAAACATTCTGAATATCAATAAATTATATACTGTATATAAAAATTAAAAACTAAATGGTCAAATATAAAAGTATGAACTCAAAGAAAATATAGAAATGCTAACATTAAATTTGTTATGTATATATTAAGGATGTAACGGTTCACAAAAATCACAGTATGTTTTCGATACAGCAAAAAAAAAAGAAAAAAAAAGAGAATTTCTTTGAGTTTTTTTCAGATTTGTATTTATTAAAACTAAAATAAAAGTAGGATATATATATATTTTATAAAAAAAGTTTCTTATTTTTATTCTTTTACTTTGCACAACAATACTTCACATATCTTCTGGAGTTTCGTCTTGGCAGCAAATAAAACAAAACCTCTTTAATAACCAAAAACAAATACTCCATATAAAAATTTAATGTAATGTAATATTGTAGTTGTTATAAACTAACAGAAAGAAAGGAACAATTTTATTTTTAAATGGAACTCCGTTTCAATTATTTGTTAAATTTTTTATTTATTTATTTATTTTTAAGCTCAGAAAGATGAGCGTGTCCACATTTTCTTCTTCTGGAGATTGTTTTAGGATGAGCGAGGAAATTCTTTTTTTGAAACCCTCCTGAACAACATGTGCTGATGTGAATTTTTTTTAATAGTTTTCTGACCCGAGTCTCAACTATTTTCTGCAGTTCTCCAGCTGTAGTCCTTGAAGAATCTTTTACCACTCAAACTCTACTCCTCCTCGCCGTGTATTAGGATGATAGAGACACACGTCCTCTTCCAGGTAGCTTAATATTTTATGTTGATTGGAAATTCTTAATTATTTCCCTGATGGTGGAAATGGCCATTTTAACTGCTCTAGCTCTTTTCTTAAAGCCACTTCATTAATTGGTGAAGCTCAATTATCTCAATTATCTAAATATATTACTAGTTTTTTTCTCATTGTTTTGATGATTAAGGGAATTTGGGCTTTGTTTTCCCTCCTATATATATATATATATATTTATGTGAAACAAGAAACCATGGCTGGATAATTTCATGTCCATAACCACCCTGGCGTGCTCAAAACTGTGAATATGAATGGGAATATACTTCAGAGATATTTTACTCACAAAAAAATCTAGGGGTGTCAGTAATTGTGGTCAACAAGTATTGGAGAAAAACATTTATTTAATCACAAGAATTTCTCCCTGTTTTTAATGGTTTTACTTCAATGATAGGTTGTAATCATGTGAATGTTTTGAATGAAAGATCAAAAGGATAAACAATGCAGATTCATTTTCACAGCCACCTATGCTCAGATTTACCAAGGGTGCCAATATTAGCAGGGCACTGTATATCATGGAAACAAAAACTTTTATTGTGGATGGTAGTTAGTGTTTTTTTTTATTAGTTTTTTTTTAATGCCAATTAGTCATTGTCAGTTTCAGTTGTAACTATTTTAGTACATCAGGATAAACTCAATGAAAATGAAGCTCAAATAAGAAAATGGTTTTATTTTATTGATTTAAGTTATTTTGAGCATTTTTATATACTCAATGAAATGAAAAAAAAAAAATGAAAAAAAAATAAACAGCATTTAATTACTATTATTATTATTTTTATGAATTACACATGGGAAAATAACGGTCTGCATTTTACAATATCCCAATCAGCCCCTCATCAAGCAGAGAGCGGATTCAGTATGATAAGAGCCCTCAGTCACATAAACAGAGGTTAGAAACATTTAATACAATTCTTAATTAATCACTGACATGTCCATGTAAACACAATTAGATAAATCCGCTTCCTCTCCTTTGGACCTTTGCAAAGGCTTCAATAGCGCACAATACTCCCTTTGTTAAAAATCCAAGGCTTCCTCCCCACTTTCATGGACACTTCTTTATTCACTCTCTCATCCACGTAGTTTAACTCAGTACATTCATCTACTAAAGCATACAGCTGTCTTTGTGAACCTGGAGGAGGTTGCCTTGGGTTTTAGAGAAGAGAACTGTAGCTATGGACTGCTGCTTCCCAAGGCATAGGGTAAAAACAATTTAAGGAAATATTTAGTGAGCAGATACTAGATCTAATGGCTATAATTTCAGTCAGATTGCATTAGCACTGGACAATGTATTAGAGGAACACATTAGAGAAGGTATGAGTGGTATTTTATTCATCTTTAGCAGCCATGAACTCTCTAGCTAATAGAGTTTAGAGTAAATTTCATTGCATTTAAGTAGCGTTCCTCATGTGGTTTTCTGGACAGTGTTGAAATATTCACTCTGCATCTGTATCGACTAGAAGCCCAGTTGACCTCCACCACGTATTTATTCAAAACATAGAACATGTTGATCTGTGTGCATCACGGCCTTGATACTGCGTTACAGCGCAAACACCTTTTCAGCACATCTATAGAAAATCTGAAGTGCACATTCTGCAGTGCATTTTGTTCTTTGTACAGTTTATCAATAATAATAATAACTATGACGGTCAGGAAGTGTTGTAACACTGGGTAAACTGTTACATAATCAGTTAGAACAATAAAAAATGAGCTGCAGGGATAAATTCAACATCCAAAAGGTAACTGTACTGTAGATGATGCTGCTATCAAAAATGTAAAGGAAGAAAATGCAGGAATGCTATATTTTATGTATGCTTTATTCATATAATTTTTGATCAGGTTAATAGATATTAAATAACAGATTTGGTATCATATGAATCTCACGGTTATATTTAATATGATAGACAAGCTGCATAAACTTTAAAAATAAAGTAAATAAATAAAAGATAAGCTCAATTGACAGAAATTGTTGTTGATCCTCAATTTCGTAAAAATCTATGGATATATTATTTATGGATACAGTATATGCCAATATTAAATATAAGCTAATTTTAGCCGTTACAAGGAGTATGTTAAGGAACCCCAAACTGACTGTAATGATTCAAACCACTTTTAAGAACACAATTATTTTCTGTGTTAAACATTATTCCACAACTCTGCAAAAAATGAAAATAAATAAATAAACTGCTATTGATAAAGGATAACTTATATTTGTTCCTTTAAACGCACTTCAATCTACATAGTAAATAAATTTGAACCTCATAAACATGGGAGTTTTGATCAAATTTCTAATATTGTGCAGAAACAATTTTCACTCAGAAGCTGCTCGTAAACAAAAAATGTAACTGCATAATTTTATACACTAATTCATACAAAGGTGAAGAAACCATTTTTTGCTGGTAAATTTGACAACTTATTGCAAAGACACAGCAAGTGACTGTGAACTAATTTGGTAACACTTTATAGTAACTACACACTTTGAATCATTAGTAAAGTGTTAGTAAATACTTAATTCGTCCTTTATAAAGCATTGATTCAACATTATTATGCATTAGTAAGCAGTTCATAAGTGCATCTATAAATGTCTTGGTCTTGAGCATATATATATAATGTTTAATAATTGTATTTTCATAATTTAGTAATGATTAATTTATCATTTCGAAATTATTACATTATTTATAAACCAGTTTTTTTTTTGGAGTTGTCAGTGTTTAATAAGTCTTAGTAAATGGTTAATAAACTATTTAAAATGTACATTATTTATCTTTTTATTTAGATACATGATAATAGTTTCTCAGTGTGTTAATAAATGCTTTATTAAGACATATTTCTGCTGTAATTCATGATTAATTTTAGATAGTTATAAAGCATTTAGTAGTTGCCAGCCGTCGGTTTTTGTGAGCTGTTATATCTAAAATGAGGACCTATATCTAAAATTTACACCTGGTAAAGGATTTATAAAGGAGATGTAAAGGCTCATTTATCTTCCAAACAAAATGTTAAACACAACACATCTTAAAAAATATTAACTTGAAATTTTGGACTTAACAACAAGTCATACTCTATTTTACAACTATAGAGTAGCATGAAATGGTTACAGATGTTTAATTAAAACACATCCCTACTACACCAGTGACCCTCTTCCACTCTGAGGTTAAAACATCAAGGCGCTTAAGTGCCCGAGTTGCTGTAATTTTCTGTTCCTCTTGCTTTTGCGGTTTGTTAAGCACATACTATTGTGGTTGCAGGGGGACCGGAGGACTGGAGGGTGCACGTGTGTTTGCTTATTTTGGCCATGCTGAGGAACATATGCCCTGAGCCACCCCACCGTCCTTGACTCCTCTCCACCATGCTCGACCACACATTCTGTATGCGTCTCCCCACTGAGGATTTCATGGCCAATTGAACTCTCCCATAACACATTACACTGGCCCAGCATGCCTCACACACACGCACACAATGCAAACACACACACATGGAGCGTTACAACTGCTGGCAATTTCTCCCTTATTTGAGGGGGCGGTGATCGTGCACCTCCGTGGGGTGTGCAAAGTATGCCATCAACACCACACCTACATGATAAAGGGAAAAGAGCTGTAACGAATGTGGGTTTCTGAAACCCTGGTCCAGTTTTATTTTCAGTATCTCAATATGCTTTCTGATTAAAATGCCATTTTTTTTGTCTGTAGCGTTTGCTACGTTCCAAAATCTAGTGTGTTACTCAATAAGGCAGTAAATAGACTATGATTCATCTCAAAGGAATTTTCAAATTCAGTACAAGTTAAGCTCAGCTGACAGCAGTTGTGGCATAATATTGGTTATTACAAAAATTACATTTGATTTGTCTTTCCTTTTCTTAAAAACAAAACAAAAACTGGCTTACAATCAGGCACTTACATAGGGCCAGTCTGCAAATATTAAAATACTGAAATTTAAACCAATATCTTTATTTTTTCCCAGTGCAGTCAGAAGATGTAGGATTTTATTCTGCAAAAAATCACTTTCCAGTCGTTTCCATGAAAGATTAACTTGCTGCAATGAAACACGATAATTCCTAAAGCCCTGTTCACACCAAGAAAGATAACTAGAAAGATTACAATATTAGCGTCCACACCAGCAAATTATATTGTCTGTATATTCTTAATGCGCAAACGTCTGCCGCTTTAAATTCTCTAGCTTGTTTCAGCAGGATAGATTCTGATTGGCTGTTAATGTTTTTGTCGTTCATCAGCCAAAAAAAAAAAGAAGAAAAAAAAAAAAGACAAGAATGTTCTGGAAGTGATCTCTACAATATCGTTTCTCTGTGCTTTTCTCAGTTATCATGCTTGGTGTAAATGAGCCTTAAATTCTTAAAACATCTGTAAAAAAACTCTATAGCTCAAATATTAAAAATTTCTATATATATATATATATATATTAGGGGTGTAACAATACGTCGAATCGAATCGAACCGAACCGTTCGGTACGAGGCTTTCGGTTCGGTACGCATAAATACCATCCAAGGCTGACTTTTCCAAAACACTTCTTTATTTGCTGCTAAGAAGAAACCCCAGAAGTTATGTGTTAGCATAACTAGTTATTAGTTAAGTATAGCTCCATTGTTATTCAAAGAAAAAGAAAAGGGGGGAAAAACAAGGTCATATTATGTTAGTTAAAAAAAAATTAAAATCGAAAAAAAAAAAATTTTTTATTGTATTTTTGCTGTATCGAAAACATACCGAACAGTGACAGTACTGTATCGTATCGAACCGAACCGTGATATTCACATGCGTGTATATATTTAAGAAAAATGCCACATTTATTTATATATGATATATGAATTATATAAATATGTAAATATTTTCAAATATATGCTGTATGTGTGTCTATTTTTATATACATATTGTACATATACACAACATACAAGCAAATTTCTAAATTAGCACTTCTTAGCAGAGAAAGCAATCCCACAATGCACTGCAACAAAGTCTGTAAAAAAACGAATGAACAAACAAACAAAACCAAACGTTATCATTAATATTTGAGTAATAGAAAATTTATTTACCCAGCCAACATTGGTATCTGTCACCAATTTAATGCATATTAAATAATTTGGCATTAGCTTACCAACATGCTAATGACCAACTCTACTGAAATCAATTTTGGGCGAAGATTTTTGATGGTTTTATGAAACCTTAGAAGGGAGCTAACTATGTAGGCAGAAGGCAGCAAAGCAGTTCAGTAAGTTTTGGAACAGACTTTATGTGTTGTGTCGTAGCATTTCCCATTTGTAAGTGGATTTGAATAACTGTCTAAATGAATGAATGTAAATGTTCCGTTTCGTTGATTTATGCAGCACATTTTCCCTGCGCTGAACGTGAGCTGTTCAAAACATTTTGTGATTATCATCAAACCAGCAAAAACAATGCAATGAACTCTGAAAACAATCTGTGACCACACCGCTCCAGCAACACAGTGGCTTTTCTATATGTAAATTTGTTTACAGAGATGTGCCGTTTTCAGTAAAACAATGTCACTTTTTTCAGTCCGTATTTTAAAATGGATTTAAGCAAATTTCAGTCGTCTTTCATTGCATTCGAGTGATTTTGCGGTGAGTGAAGCTGGAATGTTCACTGCTCCAAGACCTCTTAACTAAGCGTGTATTTTTCGTATAGCACTGCAGTTTACAACAGGCTTTACGCTTGCACCATTAACTGGCTACTGTGCTCATTAGCTTGACAAAATAAGGGGCCTTGACATTTTCCAGCCCACACAGTAATGTCTACGCCTCGTAAACACACACGCAAACACACACAACACACACACCAGCACCGCCGCTGCTTAATCTGGCCATCTTATTTCCGAGGGCAGTGGTCTGAGATTATAACGCTGGTATGAGGAACATTAAGGCTGTGAGTCAGAGAGACAGCAGATAAGAGAGTCGAGGGAGAGCAGTCATCCCTCATTCCCCAGATAGGGCTCTCATCGCTGGGTGACTTTTGCATGGCAGGTCTGGCACAGTCGTTTAAGCTCCTCTCCAATTAGCAGCATGCAAAGGGCACAGGAGCAAGCACTTTTTGATGCATTGTGTGCGGGCGCAGAGACACGCTTTGATAAATGTCTGAGGTAGATGAGGATTATTGCCTTTTAATGATCCTTTTAAGAGAGTCATTTCAACAAAACATAATTAAATAAATAAAACAAAACCTCTATTCGAGCCCACTAAAAACCTCTGACTAAAGCCATTCACTAAAAATGAATTGCTCTGGGTTATTTGCATGTGCTGTCTGTGCTGTTTTAACATCTGATTCACTGTCATCTATCTATCTATCTATAGAACCTCATAAGCAACCAATATGTTTTACCTGAGATTTAAACATATTAACATTTACAGTAACACACTAACACTTTAAAAAACTTTAGAAACTTAATTGATTGATTTTGTACAGACACGCATAGAGACGTTCTGTATAATAACTATATTTATAATTAACCATTTCCTACTGACTTACTATCTATACATATACACAAATACACTTTTCATAATTAAAAAGCATATTTTCTTTCTATATTATGCATTAATCTTAATGTTTAAATTAATATAGTAAACTAATATAAATATTCAAGTGTTTAGATTATTGCTGTCAAATGATTTATCACTATCAATCACATCCAAAATAAATGTTTTTGTGTACATAATGTGTGTGTTGTACACACACACACACTCACACACACACACATTTATATATATATATATAATTTCATGGTATTTGACATAGCCCTGACTGCAGTTATTTAAAAAATTTGATTGATGTCATAAAGCGAGTTTGAAGTACTATTTAAATCATGTTTAAAAATGTTCATTTCTAAAGATAATGAGCAAAAAATGCTAACATTTAGTTTTGACACTACATGTGACTGTGTTCATGATACTAACTATTTATAACGTCCTAGTGATCTCTGTCAGTTGTCTTCTTCATAGTACACAGTGGAACAAGTATTAAAAAACACCCCGTGTTTTAATACACACACACATATTGTGTATATGTAATGTATGTTAATGCTGAATTAATACCTACCTATTGCTGCCTACTCAAAATGTTCAAATCAGTCATTCAGAAAAATTAGGGTGCTCCCTTAGAAGGCATCTCCCTATGTAGGCAGTAGGCAATTCCCTAAACTTGGGAGCAGAGCTCTCGTCTAGAAGGTCCAATACCCGCCTGGGTTGCAAATGACCGGAGTGCTATTTGAAAATTAGCAATTCAAATCCGGAAGCCTGAGCTATCCTGCTCTTCACGTAGGTCAGTGTTTAGCACTCCGTTTCCTGCTTGCCTGAGCTTTGACAGGTGATAAGAGAGGAGCGTATAGAGGAAGACAGGACGATTACAAGGCCGGAGTCACGCCAACCACATCCTGACAATGGCACAAAAATAAGCCACTCAGATAGAGAGAACGAGCGAGAGAAAGGAGAAGGAATAAGATAGAAAGGTAGCACAGCAAGAGCTCTGTCCATCTTGAGATGGATGAAAAGAGAAGTGTGACTGTCCCTACAGCTCTCCAATAAAGCAGCTCACCCTAAACCCGGCTCAGTGTGTGCAGACAAGTGGGGGAGCGGCTGATGAAATCGACCATAAACAAGCCCAAACCAGCAGGCCTCTGCACACCAGCAGTACGAGATAGCGACAAACATACTGAAAAAGGTATATCCTGCACACACACACACAACACACTCTATATTCTCAGCCACACCGTTCTGCAGCAGATCTTTGGGCAGCGTGCTGGGGTGCTCAATTGCATAATAACAGATACATTTATGAGATTGATTTCTTTGAAGGTACTTTGTTAGTTCGGACACCTGGGAATGGCATTTTGTACGTTTCATTGTGCCCCTCTGACATATTTATACGCAGCTGTGATCGTATTAATGGGAGCACATAATTCTTCATAGGGCCAGTATTTGCTCGGTGAGCGGACTGAGAAATGGACTCTGCCTCGCAGACGCCTCAACCAACATGTATTCAAGGCAGAGGATGCAAATCACTATTAGATTAGACACCAAAAACTGAGACAAGCTATCTAAGCAGTATGCAGAGGTAAACACATTAGAAGTAACATAAAGGTAAAACAAAATGGTATGACTTTTAACAAGTTGCTTATTATTAACATTGGCTGTTTGTTAGCACTGAAGTACATGTTCTATATCACTAATCCTACCCGATACCTGAAATTAACAACTACTTTACTAAAATCGTACTTAATGATTTGTTAATAGCGAGAATCAGACCTTCAAAATAAAGTGTTACAAATAAAATAAAATAAAATTAATTAAAATAAAAATGCACAATAAAAAAATGAGTATCAACGGTAAAGAAAAGGAAAGATTTATACTTTTTTTAAATGTAGTTTAAACATATACCAAGTTCTAAGAAATTTACTATTTTATTTAAGTTACTGAAATACTTTTATTCTATTTTCAAGCAACTGTAATGACTGTCAATTTAGTTTTGTCAATTTAATGACTGCAAAATGCCATAAATTGTCATATGGTGTAACCAATGATGTAAAACGTAATATAATTTTCCTATACCTTGTACATATGTGAGCATACACATCTTAATTATTATTTTCAAACACCTTATATATATATATTCCCAGGAAATATTTCCCAATAAAATTGCATTTTGTTGTCTGAACTGCATTGTCAGCAAAACTGCATTGCCATAAATAAATTAATAAATAAATTATATAT
>JAUMHG010000024.1:4635703-4647146 GCA_032359395.1 Enteromius anoplus
CTGATTGACTGCGGTCCCAATCCCATGCGTCTCTCTTCCAAGACGCGCCCACAGACATTAAAGGCGCGCTCTGAAGGTGCACTGGATGCGGGGATACTAAAGATGAAACGTACCAAGTTTGATAGCGCTGGGAAGTGCTCTTTGTTATACTTCCACCCTGGAGTCTGGCTCTGGGTTATCATGTTGACAATGATATGTCGCTATGCTACCTCCCGATCCCGCCCATTCCCGCCCGCAGCAAAGTTCAAACCACCCGCTCCCGCGAGATTTGCGTTGGGTCCCGCGGGAGCCGTCGGGTCCCAATCCCAATGCAGCCCTCTACTCCTAACCGAAGCCTTTTTCAAACACATAGTGAAAACTGCACCTGGATAAACCAATCGGCCTGTCGCCGTGCTGCGCCAACCAATGGCCGCGGCTCCTCCCGAAGCTAGCCTGAGTGGGTGGGACCGTTTGTATATCTGCCACAGGATTCAGATTTGACAAGATCCTGGTTCTGACAAGAAGTCTGTTCGCGGTCAAAACGCCTTGTAGCTGTATAATTACCCGCGATCGCCTTTGCTTGAAGGCAACCCCACTCACAGCCTGCATTCCCACTTTTCCCACCGTTCTTACCTCTCTTTACACATAAGATTAACGTCCCTCCTTATTTGAGCGCCTTATTCTCATCGGTGGTTAGAGCTAAAATGCTGCCTTTCAGCTGTTCCCTTCTCTCTCAGCGATGCTCGAAGATGGAATGACAAGCAATGAGGCTAAGCACTTGGGTTTGAGAGCTCGCACGCCTGCACAGAGCTTGCGTTCCCGTGGAAGCGCTGCTCTTAAAGGGGCTACACAAATTGTCAGAAAGAGAAAAAGGGTTTTACAGTTGGTACTTTTTAGTTCCTAAGCGAGACGGCGGGCTGAGACCTATAATCGATTTGAAGCGTCTGATTTGCGCCATGATAAAATGGCCGTTTAGAATGCTTACATAAAAAGCCATCCTCTTGCAAATTTAGCCAGCAGACTGGCTGTTTTCACTGGACCTGAAAGATGTGTACTTCCATGTACAAATAGTCCCTCATCACAGACGATTCTTGAGATTCGCCTTCACGGGGACAGAATGTCAATACAAGGTCCTGCCCTTTGGTCTCTTCCTAGCCCTAACTATGTTTACATAATGCATGGACGAGGCGCTTTCCCCTCTAAAAAAACAGAAGTGAACGGGGCATAAGACAGATGGGAATCCGCATCCTGAATTATCTCAACGACCAGCTCATTCTAGCCAGATCGGGAGAGGAGGCGGAGAGGCACAGGGCATTTGTCCTATTTCATAAAGACCATCTCGAGCTCAAGATGAACTTGCCAAGAGTATGCTGCTGCCCAGCCGACAAATAATGTTCCTGGGCATTATAATAGACTCAATCCAAATGAGAGCATCGATCTCGCTGGAGCGCGCTGGAGCCACAGCGCATTGCGTGGCCTCCTTCTAGATCGCAACGTGATGTTTCCGAGGTGGTGCGCAGAGTGCAACGAAAACCCATCATCCTGTCAGGTATCTTTGATACTATCTTTTCTGCAACACCTGCTGGATAGGGGACACCTCCCCATCCACCCTTAAGGCATACGTGACCTTATAGCAGGCAAGACTGTGGGAAAGGATATTATTATTATCAGTTTTCTAAGAGGAGCTAGAAAGCCCAGGCCCTCTCGCCCTCGCACCATCCCTACGTGGGACTTGCAAGTCCTGTCTGTGAGCCACGCCTGCCTGGGATTTGGGCCCAATGACTCAAAATTTTTCCTAAAACAAAGGCTTGGTTATGTACCGAAGGTGCTCTCCAGACCATTCAGAGCACAGGTGGTATCTCTTTCGGCGCTACCCCCTAATGAGGGCCATGGCCCGTCAGGGCATTGAGAGCCTACGATGAGGTTCATCAAACGCTCAAACCGCAAGATCAGGCTCACAAGCCCTTATATGTGAAATAACTAACTCGCCTGTTTGGCCGTCACACGCCCAAACATGCTCACACACCTCTAAGTATAAGGACGATATGAATGCATATGCGGGGCATTTTTTCTCTGAATCCTTAGGTGACTGTGCGCCCTGGCTTTCGCCTGGGCTCGCTGTCATACATTGATCGCTCTTTACTTACAGCGCGGTGGGATTGAACTGAGTTCCCATAGAGTCTTAGCAGATGCTTAGTTCTATGCCGCACTATAAGTGTATGTCACTTCAGTCGCAGTGACCTGAATCCTGTGGCAAAGCGGGCGCTACATATATACTCCCCGGCTCAGCAAGGTAACCAACTGATTGGTTTATCCAGATAGCACTGCACTAACAAATGGCCATGCAGTTTTCACTGCGTGATTGAAAAAAGCTTCAGTTAGGAGTAAAAAAGCATATTTTCCTATAAATATCCTTCATGGAGATTAAGGTTCATTAGTTAACATTAAATAACAACATTAGCAAATATGAATTAAGAATTAATAACACTTCTACAGCATTTAATAATCTTGATTAATGCTTATTTCAGCATTTACTAATGCATTATTAAAATCATGAGTTTATTAACATTAGTTAGCGCACTGTAAGCTAACATGAACTAACAATGAATGATTGAATTTTTATTAGCTAATAAAAAAGATTTATTAAAGATTCATAAATAAAGTAATAATAAATTAATAATTATTAATAGTAATAATAAATGTATTATTTGTTGCCTTTTCATGTTAGTTAATACATTGCTTAACGTTAACAAATCACACATACTGTAATATATTCCCAAATTTTTTTTTTATAATAATAAAAATTATAGAAAAGATTGGTTTAGCAAAAAACAAAAACAACAATTATAATAATAGTAATACAATTTAAAAAGACAACATTAATTTGTTTTACAAAATAAAATTAGATTGACAGAGAAAGTCCAAAACTGGCACTGAATAAGGTGTGAGTTGTGTCTTGTAAAGTTTTTAATTGGATGTGGAAGTGGTGTATTTTGGGTTTAAGGTCACATGTTGTTATGATAGCCTCTGAACGGCTCGGAGCAGCAGCACACTAACCTTCACAGCCTCGCTCCACTTGACCCACACGGTGCAGAGCATCTGCGATCAGGTCAGGAAGCCTGCCATTCAGGTCAACTGAGGCCAGGCAGCCCTGATAGCCATCCCGTGATGCTATGAGCTTGGGAAGACTGTTGTACATGCTCTTTCCAACACCTCCAATGTACAGCTCTCCTATAAAACACACACCCAGAAAACATACATGGTTATCAAGACATAACACCATGAGGTTCATTCAGCTGATTTCTTCATTAAAGTCAGCTGATTCTGCATCTGGGGTCGTATATCTGTCTTCACAATACGGCAAAAGTCAATGATGACAGTGTTGCATTTAAATTCTGTTCTTCATGTTAACTGGAACTTCCATTGGTACTTTATGATGAGCTGAATATGTGTGGTTCTCTTTTCAACCAATTCCCTGCTGATGAAGGCTAATTCCAATGAACCTTTGATGTGCAGAACAAAAAGAAAAACAGGCTTGTCATAAAACGGCATATAATTATGTAACATCAAAGTTGCCCTTGAGCAACTTTGAGGAAGAGAACATGAGGATAAGCATATGTGAAGATGAAGGAGATGGGAACCCCAGTACAATATACAGTATAGACATGTTTCTCTCTATAGGCTCCACTACGATGCTCGTCAGTGGTGCCTGAGTGAGGGATTGTGCTCAGACAGAGATTTAGGAATGGAAAAGAGAGGTGGAGAATTGAACACAGCACAACATGTCCCTGCGTCTGGCTCTTAAAAGCAGACTGATGCAACACCGTTCAGAGGAGGGCTTTTTAAAATAAAATTAAAAAAAGTCTATCTAAACTCCTGGTTTGAATATTGAAAATGCAGTGAAAATTCTATGCAGACTTTGAAATGATCCCAGTGGGATATGATCTAAAGAGCACGGAATGAAAAATATGTAGATGTAAAATTAACATTTATTTGTTTTATTAAATCGTTTTAATAATATTTATAAGGAATTATTAAACCCTAAATGCACTTAAATACTGATAAACTGGGCAACAGCAAGTAGTAATACCATATAATTATAATAATAATTATCATACTATATGCTAATTTCTGTATTGCCCAGTAATTTTTAAAGTAAAGAAATAATATAACAATGTAAATTTTGATAATAATAATAATATAAAGTTATATATAATATGCTGTGTTACGATATGCTTTTTTGCTGTAATGCTAATATAACAAATGGTGTTTTTGTGTGTGTGCAACACACATTAACTGATGTCAAAAAATGACACTTATTGTAAAGTGTTAAAATATTTTTTGAAAAAATAATAATATGAAATAACAGTATTACAAACAACAACAATAATAATAATACAATGTAAAAAAAAAAACTTTTTTTTTGTTACAAAATAAAATTAGATTGATAGAGACATTGTTATACTTAGTCATTGTGTTGTTTAAGGTTTACACTGATCTTTCATTCTGCTCTTATTATTTTTTTTAATTTTATTATGCAAACACGCATTTCAGAAAGCATCAAAGATATTTGGGGACTTGCAGATAAACATTCAGCGGGCAGACCATGTTTAGAGGGCATTGTTTGCCAGTGAAATGCAATTTCCAACTGAGCTCTGCCGGCAAGACAGGCAATTACGCGTTAAAACTGACAAGCAAGAACACATATGGCAATTTTCGTCCTACGGTCGAAGAGTGTGCTCACTCACTGATTGTTTGCTGAAATATGCTCTTTTTCCACTCCATCTGAATAAGCCCAATTAGACCACCATTAAAAGCCCTGTTCATCTAAAGCTCTGCACTCTTTAATTTTACCTCACTACAGATAATTTGCATTCTTTCATTCTAACTTTTCCCTTCCATTAAGAGCCCCTCAACCCGACTCACTTCATCCAACTACCTGTAATCACCCTCGCTGCCTCTTCAATGGAATCCTGACTGGCTATAGCTCCGCCTCCTTAGGATGTGGATTACATAATCATAACCATTATTCAATTCAACACAACTGGTGTTATTGGCTGAATCTTAATCAAGCTTCTAAAAACACTGAATGTCAAAGTGCATTCAGCACCACAATAACATGTTCCTCGATTCATTTTTCACAAAATGTCTATTAATATAATTCTTCCAGTGAGTCCAGGCTCCTAATCAAGAGTTCAAGAGGACTAATCTACAATTGATGCACTGTGTGCGGTGCATTTCATGTAGAGTGTACACAATAAGGCCTGAAACTCTGAAAAATGAAGGCTTTTTTTGTTTTTTAAACAAATGGTCTGTGAATGGAGGCGCTTAACCTTCAGAAAATGTTCACAGTCAACCTCTAGAGGTCAAACTAAATAATATATGAGGTTTTTCAATCTATTCATTCATATTTTATTCATTTTATATGAAGTTTGCGGTTTTTTGCAGCCTTGCTACCAAAATTTGCTTTGATATGAATGAGAATACTAACACATGGAAACTTACAAGGACTACAGAATGCCTTAAATAAATAAATCATTATAATGATAATTATTATTATTATAAACAAACAAACAAATAAAGTGAAAATTTGTAAAGAAATTGCAAATGAAAAATGAAAATAATAATTTCATTATATTGATTAGATTTGACCAGTGCCTTTAAAGATGGTTACAGTGGGGTTATAGTATTTATTATTATTATTTTTATTTTTTATATATATTTTAAAAACAGGAAAAAGCTCCACAGAAATATATTCAAACAAGCTACTTATACTATAATTTATTACAATAGTAATGTTTTTATCAATATTATTCTTGGAGAACAAAAAACGTTCAACAGGGGCAAAAAACAAAACCAAACACGAGATCTGAACTCGCACGAGGACCAAGGCTCAATATATACTGTGGACATCTGCTAACCACAAAATAAAAGAAAAAAACAAATAAATAAATAAATACAATAAAAATAACAGCAACAAAAAAATAAGTTGTCTTACATTAACAGATTTTGTGTCTATGCCAGCTCATCCTCTCAATAAATCCCAGCTCACAGTACAGAATCCAGCGCTGCGCTCAGAGAAGAAAAGCTCAGTCTGCTTCACACAGAATAGCCCATGCATGGTTATTAGCTCTGTATGTCTCACTGTTATGCAAAGACTATTAAGCAGACTTCAATCACAATATTCAATTATACACCCAATAGTTTTTTTCATTAGTCATTCAATGGATGGCTGGGCAGCGGGAGAGCGGGGCTTCTTTTGTGGGCGAGAGGGAGGAAAATCAATTGCTTTCATATGAAGGAACTGCAGGGAGATTGTAAAAATGACATCTCCAGTCATGCGTCTCTGTTGAGTAATGACGAAGCAATATCCCCGCTGGATAAAAATGGAAGACGGGGGGGGGGAGCAAAAAAGAAACACCTTTGGCTGTGCTTCATAACCGGCGGACAGACCGGATTAAAGCTCCTATAAAAGTATCCCATCATGCCATTAGCATCTCCACGTGTTGGGGATCTAGGGAAAAGTGTCACTTCTACTAGTAGCAGCTGATCATAAGCTGTGTGTTAAAGGAATAGTTCACCCAAAAACAAAAATTAAGCCACAATTTACTTACCCCCAAGCCATCCCAGGTTCATTTTTCTTTTAAAACGAACACAGACTGAGTTTTAAAAAATATATCCTGGCTCTTCCAAGCTTGGTAATGCTGGTGGATAGTGGCCATTAATTTAAAGCTCCGTAAATCGTAAAACTAACCTATATGTCTCCTATCACTGACTCGCAGGAGAGTTGAGTTCAGGCTTCTTCTTCTGTAGCTTACATCATACATTGAGTCAGAGGTCAACCAAGAAGCCAGAACTCCACTCTCTTGCGAACATGCATCCAGCCGGAAGTCAGAGATTTGCCCCATCTCTCTGATCGCAAGCAGTTTGTGGTAATGCACCTTCAGATGCAGGTCTGAAGTTGCTGCGGTGCACTCTGGTGTCCCCCAAGGTTCGGTTTTGGGCCCAATCCTTTTTAGTATTTATATCTTTCCTTTAGGCCAACTTTTAAGAACACAGGTTCTCAATTTTCACTTTTATGCCAATGACACTCAGATTTACATTCATTCAAAACCTGATGACAATATGCCTGTGTCTTCTTTTTTCTCAATGTTTTACTGACATAAAAAAATGGATGTCTGCAAATTTTCTCTGTTTAAACAGTGATAAGATTGAAATAATGCTTATTGGTTCACCTCACCAGTTGCACAAAGCAGAGTTTGTTCATTTACAGCTGGATGACTCTCCTCTACAGTTCCAAACTAGTTTTCGTATAGATTATAAAATACTCATGCCTACATATAAGGCTTTAATACCCTATACAACCACACGTGTTCTGCGCTCCTCTGAAGCAGGTCTTTTAACTGTTCCATCAACTCGGCATAAAACTATGGGTTATCAGGCTTTCTCTTTATTGGCTCCTAAATTGTGGAATTCCCTGCCCTCTAGGACCAGAAAACTTACTTTTTTAGGTTAGCTTTTATGTGATCAAAGTGATTACTTACTGCGTTTTTAAATTAACTTTGTATTGAATAGTTGTTTGTATTGTCTGTATTCTTGTGTGTATCATTTTATTTCATTTTTCTACATGTATGTAAAGCGCTTTAAAATGACATTTTAAAAGGCGCTATATACAATAAAGTGTATTATTATATTATAATTATTATTTGAGTTATAATTGAAAAAATAACCTCCCGGAGGCATATGGGTTAATTGTATGACGGATATATACTGTATGATTTATGGAGCTTCAAAATAATGGCCACTATCTACCAGCATTAGCAAGCTTGGAAGAGCCAGGATAAAGTTTTTAAAAACTCAGACTGTTTCATCTGAAAAGAAAAAGTCATAAACACCTAGGATGGCTTGGGGGTGAGTAAATGTTGGGGTAATTTTCAATTTTCAAAGGAGAAAGCATTTAAAACACACAGGCTACCAACTAGAACACATAGTAAGCTAATAACATGCTCTAAAAACCACCATTAAAAAACAATTAATGGTCAATCACACTTCTGTGAAATCAAACTGCCCACTTAGGAAGCAACACTGATTGACAATCAATTTCACATGCTGTTGGAATAGACAACAGGTGGAAATTATAGGCAATTAGCAAGACACCCCCAATAAAGTAGTGGTTCCACAGGTGGTGACCACAGACCACTTCTCAGTTCCTGTACTTTCTGGCTGATTGGTTTTGGTCACTTTTGAATGCTGGCGGTGCTTTCACTTTAGTGGTGGCATGAGACGGAGTCTACAACCCACACAAGTGGCTCAGGTAGTGCAGCTCATCCAGAATGGCACATCAATGTGAGCTGTGGCAAGAAGGTTTGCTTTGTCTGTCAGCGTAGTGTCCAGAGCATGGAGGCGCTACGAGGAGACAGGCCAGTACATCAGGAGACGTGGAGGAGGCCGTAGGAGGGCAACAACCGAGCAGCAGGACACCTACCTCAGCGTTTGTGCAAGGAGGAACAGGTGGAGCACTCCCAGAGACAAGCAAAATGACCTCCAGCAGGCCACAAACGTGCATGTGTCTGAAACAGACTCCATGAGGTCCACAGGTGGGGGTTGTGCTTACAGCCCAACACCGTGCAGGACATTTACCAGAGAACACCAAGATTGTGCTGTTCACAGATGAGGGCAGGTTCCCATTGAGTGCACTGACAGATGTGACTGGTGACGCCATGGAGTACGTTCTGCTGCCTGCATCATCCGCTAGCATGACCAGTTTGGCAGTCGGTCAGTAATGGTGGGGGGTGTCATTTCTTTGGAGGGGCGCACAGCCCTCCATGTGCTCACCAGAGGTAGCCTGACTGCCATTAGGTACCGAGATGATATCCTCAGCAAGACAATGCTAGACCTCATGTGGCTGGAGTGTGTCAGCAGTTCCTGCAAGATGAAGGCACTGATGCTATGGACTGGCCCGCCCGTTCCCAAGACCTGAATCCAATTGAGCACATCTGGGACATCATGTATTGCTCCATCCACCAATGCCACGTTGCACCACAGACAGCTTTAGTCCAGGTCTGGGAGGAGATCCCTCAGGAGACCATCCGCCACCTCATCAGGAGCATGTTTTATCATCTGCCAGGTGAAAACTGTGTATCTAATTGCTTAGAAAAGTAATAGCACAGCTCTCCTTAACAAGCTGCATGATCTGAGCGATCATTTGTTCAGTGTTTACTACTAATGTTGGGTCTCACCATGATATAAAAATGTGTGTGTGTGTGTGTGTGTGTGTTTCGGAGAACTTTGCCTCGACTGAATTGGCCACCAACAACTCATTAATAAACTCATTGACATTCACATTTTATAGCAACACCTGGATTTTCCTCACGCCAGGGGGAACAGGAAAGCAATTTGGTTTCAAGTCAATAAAACAAATTTTCAGAAAACATTTACAGGAGCTGGATAGCGGTTCCTTGAGAAAGCGAAAAAAACTCAATTATCGGACAGCGTGGAAAGTGGCTTGTCACGAGCGCTCTCCACATATGCTCATTTCAACACACATAGCAGGTCAAGCGTCACTTTCCACTGGCTCCCTCATGGAAAACAACACCACATCTCAGCACCTTGCCATCTGAGGATGTTCATTTTACACTTCACAGAAGAGCACTGTACCCTAGGGATTGTTACGCCACTCTCCATTCTCTCCGGCATAATTGCTTGAACAATTACAACTGACACGTACTGCGAAGTTGCTCTTTTGATGTTTAAAGGACTTGTTCTGGGGCAAATAAAAAAAAAAGACCTTGGAGCCTGACAGAAGTAGTTTGCATTTCATAGCCTTATTTGATTTGGCCTTTATTACTCTTGTACTTAAAGAAACATGTTGACGTACAATTAGATTTTTGTTCTGGAGACTTTGTAAGCTTTCAAACTTGTCCTTTCTTCCAGTCTTTATCTAATCATCATGGTTCGGTTACTTTGTCAAAAAAATATATATATATTTGCATCCAAAATATAAGTGTGTGTATACTGTGTATGTTAATTATGTATATATACATACAATATATATGTATATACTGTATATTATATTATATATAATATTATATGTTAAATTATTATTTGCAATTAATTGCATCCAAATTATATATAAATACTTTTTTTTTAAACATAATATATGTATGTGTAATGTGTATGTTTATTGTGTGTATATATATATATATATATATATATATATATACATATATATATACTGTACTGTACCTACACTCACATAAAGCATATATTTTGGAAATATTTACATGCACATACATTTACAGTGGGTACTTAAAGTATTCAGACCCCCTTCAATTTTTCACTCTTTGTTATATTGCAGCAATTTGCTTTACCTTCCAACAAGACAATGACCCTAAGCACACAGCTAAAAATAACAAAGGAGTGGCTTCACAACAACTCCATGACTGTTCTTGAATGGCCCAGCCAGAGCCCTGACTTAAACCCAGTTGAGCATCTCTGGAGAGACCTAAAAATGGCTCTCCACCAACGTTTACCATCCAACCTGACAGAACTGGAGAGGATTTGTCTGAAAGACTCATGGCCCTATTCGATCAAAAGGGTGCTTCTACTAAATACTGAGCAAACGGTCTGAATACTTAGAACCATGTAATATTTCAGTTTTTTTTTTTTATAAATCTGCAAAAATGTCAACATTTCTGTGTTTTTCGGTCAACATGGAGTGCTGTGTGTACATTAATGAGGGGAAAAATTTACTTAAATGATTTTAGCAAATGGCTGCAATATAACAAAGAGTGAAACATTTAAGGGGGTCTGAATACTATAAATAAATTGAGGCATTATTCAAGTCACTTTGAACATGGTTGTTGGTGCCAGACAGGCTGGTCTGAGTATTTCTGAAACTGCTGATCAGCTGAAATTTTCACGCACAAGCATCTCTAGAGTTGATAGGGAATGATCTGAAATAGAGAAGATATTCACTGATCTGTCTGTGAAAATGCTTTGTTGATGCCAGAGGTCCGAGGAGAATGGCCAGACTGGTTGGAGCTGATAGAGAGGCAACTAAACACCCGTTACAACCAATTTAAGCAGAAGAGCAGCTGAACCCACAACACGTTGAACCTCGAAGTCGATGGGCTACGACAACAGAAGACCACACCAGACACCACTCCTGTCAGCTGCCTGTGAGAACAGAAGTATGAGGCTACAGAAATATGGTCTGATGAGTCTTTTTGCTGTGCCATTTAGATGGTAGTGGCAGAATTTGGTGTAAAGCATGGATCTATCCTGCCTTTTATTAATGGTTCAATCTGGTGATGGAATGATGGTATAGGGGAATATTTTCCTGGAACACTTGGGACTTTTTAGTACCACCTGATCATTATATATATTTATTACACGGCTCTCTGGAATGCTTGATTCTGATTGGTCAGTTGAGACATTTGCAGGTTTGTTCTTTTCGAATAAT
>JAUMHG010000024.1:4648697-4664308 GCA_032359395.1 Enteromius anoplus
TTTAAAACAAATATGCCAATAAAATGTTTCAAATTCATGTTCAGTTTTTTTTTCTTATGTGGCAAGTAGCCGTGTAATAAGCGGGCTAATATACAGGCAGCCGGTAGTTATCACGAAATAAGCCCCTTCAGCGTGATACAAGACCCTCCGCTTCGCGTCGGGTCCTGTTCACACTGTCGGGGCTTATTTCTGCGATAACTACCGGCTGCCTGTACATTATCCCTTACATATATATACCACAGCCTACCTAAGCATTACCACTGACCATGTCCATCCTATTATGACCACCGTGTACCCATCTTGTCATGGCTACTTCCAGCTGTCACAAAGCTCATGAAAAAGAGCTCACTATGTTATACTGTAATGATGGTGTAAGCGGAGTTATTTACCCCAGGCCGTGTTATAATTTATTTAATTATTAATTTATTAATATTTCAACATCTGATATTATAGCATCTAGACAGAGTACTGAGAGTCTTGAAAACAATTGTTTTCCTTCTGCTGACACAACACAGCCAAAAAAAAATGGGTAAGATGTATTTTTTAAATGAATTGTTCCAATCCCCCACATTACTAGACAATCAGCATTTTCAGAAAAGCAATGTAAAAAATCTTGACAAATACTCCTTACATCCACTTATTTGGTTAGATTATGTGGTCTTGACAAACAAAGTAGTTTCTATTTTCTTTTGGTAAATTTGTCTCAGCTTTCTTCTAGTGTCGACTAAAACACAAAACTAAGGACTGACTGCCAAGATTTCTACTGAGATGCCAGTGAAACCTCAAAATAGAGAAAACCCTAAAATATTGCTATGGCAATAGCTGCTGATGCCTTTTCACTCAAAATTAAACACACAATAAAATAACTAAATATACATGAGATACATGTTTCTACATTTCATATGACGCAAAAGTTCATTTTTGAGCTTGGAGTCAAGCAACACCTGCTTAAGAAAGCAAAAGCAGTTTTGGAAGCACTAAAAATTATGCAAAGTTGGTGGTGTGTTGTTGTTGTTTTTTTCTCTTTCCCCGTAGGCGCTGCTCTTTGTTCTTCTAATTACAGCCGAAACAGCGAAAAACGATAGCAACGGTGAGAAGTACTGGAAGGTAGATTTCAGAAGCTACATGATTTAAACAAGAAGCTGGAAGCTGTGTAAATACCCATCAGGAAAGATTCTCATTAAAGTTGAATGCAAGAGTTTGAAATCATAACCCACGATGAGTGTAAAACAGCAAATATGTATCTAAGTGTACATATTAATGAGATAACAGTTGATAACGGTCATAAAACTTCAGCCTAAACAACCAAAGCCAGAGTAATGATGAAAGAAAGATCTTTTAATCTGAAAATCAGAAGTGTGGCTCTTAACGGCTGGTAAAAGGAACAGAAAATATTGCTATCATTCAATTCATGACGTTACATTGTGTGAAAAAAAAGCTGTGTTTGTAGTAAACAAATTCATCATTAAGACATTTTTAATTTCAAAGAGTCCTCTATCCATACAATTTCCTTTTCTCCAGAGAAAAATCTGTCTCGTCTAAATCAGGAGAGAAAAGAATATGTAGAGTATGTAAAGATTTGAGGACCCACTGGTGAACAAGTGATGTAATGCTAAATTGCTAAACGTCTCCAAATTTGTTCTAATGAATTAATGCATTTATATCTTGGAAGGCCTAAGGGTGAGTACATTTTCAAAATAAATCTCATTTTTAGGTGAGCTATTACATGTGCTGTACGCAATATCATATGAAAACCAAAAAAGTGGACATTTTCCTGAGTCAAAAAACCATGAATATGCATCGACTCTCAATTCTGAAAAGCAAGTACCTTTAAGGTCCAGGTTGCGGGCTCCATTGGAGTGTTGCGTGACCGTGCGGGAGTCGATCTTGAGCGTGTGCACATTGCTGTCATCGCGGGACACCATCACGTTGTGCCACTGGTTGTCATTGAGCGGCTTGTCGGAGTTGCCCTTCATAAGCGACGGCCCATTGCCCAAGTCAAAAACATAATGGATGTACCTGCAATACATCAGTTCCTCTGTCAATCAAACAGCCCAGTGGAATCAGGCAACCCTCTTTAGGATGACAATACTGCCTTTTTGCCTTCAAATCAATATCTGTAATAAGGCTTGAAATACTGGCACAGACAGACTTCCACCCTGTCAGATGCTTAGTCTGCAGCCCCAGTAAACGGCTTACAGTCTTCAGCAAAGTGTACCCTTCAACTTCAACGCACTCTGGCTCCATATATTATGTAGGAGTTTATTTTGATGCTTTGAAATTGCTTATATTTCCCTATTTCCCTTATACACACATTTATCTTGTCAGTAATACAGTAAATGCATTTTGGCTGATAACTAATGAGCCAATACTAGAAATGCATAAGATATTCTACCATATCAGTTATCAACTTTTTTAGTGTTTCTTTAGAACAAAACACATGCATACAAATCACTGAAGTTTCTGGATTAAATTAACACTAGTGTCACATTAATAGCATTTATTCCTTTTTGAACTAATTGTGATTACAATTAATACAGACTTATTTATGCACATTTCACCATAATGCATGATTTGTAAACTAACACATTCTGACGTTTGCATTACATAATCAGTCCCATATGATAATCTCTTCTGATTAGTAAAATTGCTAGGTAGCTCACCTGGTACAGCTGTGCACTTGTGATGTGCAGTGCTCGAATAACACAAGTCAAGATAAAAATTAAAGCAAGTTAAAACAGTATGGTTGTTTCGGTATTGTATCTCTCATCTGTTAGGGTTACAGTAGGGTACTGTATTTTCCAATGCAATAGAAGATTAGCCTATTACAAACTGCCATGATACGTACAAACACCAACAAACTAAAAGTTTGCCAGATTCATGTCCATCTGTTTAAATGTAAGCACCATTGGATATTTCGCTTGGAAAGTGTTGCGAAACGTAAAGCATAGCAATACCATTTTGCAAAAATGTCGCCACAGGCACGTTTTTCCAATGAGCCCAGGTTGGATAATTTCCAAATCTTTCAAGAAAGACTTACCATGAGCTCCGGGTTGTTTAGCAGTGAAATATGCCTTATGAGAAATCATCTTTCCTCATAGAATGGGGAAATTTCAGCAATAGAGCTCAAAGTAACTGCAGCAGTGGTTCAATCCTTCATAAGACACTGAACACACTGTCTTGCACCTTTTTATGCTTTTCAAATACTTTTATGCTTTCGATTGAATGTTATAATACTGTGATTCATCTCTGAGCTGTTTGCGTGGCTTATACTTCTTTATTGTAAGAGTGCCTAAACGTGAAAAATACTGAACTAAGACACTCTTGCGCGGTTTTCAATGCCCAAAAAAAGTAGTGTTTGATACCAACAAGGTCAAGGAGATATACAGTGCACTGCTAATATTTATTCAAACTACTGTATAAACATTAAAATCTGCAAATGCTGGAAGCTGCTCTAAGTTCATACATCAAAATACTGGAGAGAAAGAAAGAAAAAGAGAGAGAAAGAAAGTGTGCTCATTAGCGCTCTCTCATTTCACATGCTTGTGCAGACTCCGGTGAGAGGCAAGGCCACCTGCTGTCTAATTGCTCACTGAATGACTGACTCTCTGGACCACTGCGGCTGAGGAAGTTAAACATCTGAGGCACCTTCCCCTGTTTTGACGTTTTTTTCCCAATGGAATAAAACTCATACACCAAATCAGGTTGTTGTACATGTTACGTTTGGCATAAGCAGCATGATTGAACTGAAAAAAATCTTTTACTAGGCTGATGGGAAAAAAATATCTGCTCCGAGACTGCGGATCTCCCACGTGGCGCCGTTGGCATGTGGGATAGGAAAAGAGTGGGCTGCCAATAAATAGAATACCATTAATCAAATAACACTTACATTACATGTGATTAAAAACTGCTCTTTTTTTCATCACGGTCACCAGTGCTTACGTACTCTGTTTGAAATGGATTTGCACTTTTCTTGAGAGCCGATTACAGTATCTGAAGCTAAGAATAGCGATCCACGCAACCGTTCCACTGAAACTGCTCTTGACTGACGAGCAGAGACAGTCATCGGTCGTACGCTTACACGTCAAAGAATAACTCCTTCCTAGCAGATACCGATCAGCATTTACGCATAACCAAAAGCAACTCATGCAGAATTAGTTTATATTTAAATATGGCCCCTATCCTGTGATGATTCATCAAGCGATTCTCCTCCTCCTTGTACCTTTAACTAAATGCCAAGGAGACAAATGTGCGAATCTTATAATGCGACTTGACTCACCCTCCCACGGCTATGATTCACATCCAAATAATGTCTCTTAACTAATCGCAAACTTAAACGCAATGTTTAGTGTGGCGGCTTAACTTCATCTGGATGTCTCTCATATACTGAGGTGTGTACCTTGCATGCCATCCCTCGAATATCAGCAGTGTCTTCTGGGAGTTTCTGCAATAATATCTGCATCTCGCTCTTCTACAGAAACAACTGCGTGTTAGCTCTGTCGGAAAAGGCCTTTGAGCTCCGACTCTCTCGGGATTGATGTTTGCATGCTGAAGGATGAGATCACCAACAATCTGTGTAATGTACTGAAGATGAACTTTGAGCTGTCAGTGCCAATGTCTCAATATCTGGATTTATAATTTCGCATGGGTGGGAGAGTATAAGAAAAGGCGATTTTCCATCTCAGGGGCTTTTCCTTGTTCTTGGTGGTTTAGTATCCCACCCACCTTGGGCTTGAAGCCATAACTGATCTAAAAATTACAATGCTAATTTGGTAACATATTGCAGTTTTTAAAGACTGATTTATTAGGTTAATTATTCCTAATGAAATGTTTATTATAAAAAATAAAAAAAACCACAAATGTACAGAGGAAGAGTATTGTGAGTCATATTCAGTGGGTTCATTCAGGGAACGATTTATCAAGCTGTTCCCAAAACTATTGAATCTTGCTATATACTGCCTACACAAACAGCTAACTTGTATGAAAGCATGGTAAGTGAAATAAAACCTTTTTAAGTGATTAATCTGGAACACTCCACTCAAAACTCAACCTAATTTCAACTGAGTTTGACTAACAACACCAGACACAAAACATGAAGTCTTAAAGGAATAGTTCACCAAAAAAAAAAAAAAAATTCTGTCATTTTTCATACCCTCAAGTAGTTCCGAACCTCCATGAATTTCTTTGTTCTGTTGAACTGTTTTGGTCACCATTGACTTCCATAAAATAGTCAAAGGTGACCCAAAACAGACTGGTTTCAGGATGAGTAAATGATGACAGAATTTTCATTTTTGGGTGAACCATTCCTTTAAGCAAGAAGCATAACAACAAAGGAACAAAGCTAAGAAATAAATCCATTAAAACAAATTTGTTAATTAAACGGACTACACAAGGTAAGCTGTACATTTCAGCCAACAAAATGCAGCCAAAAAAGATACCACAATATGAGAAAGTATTGTCTTAGTATTATTACATAATACAAAGTCTTTTTCATCACATTCAAATGAGATGGCAAGTGAACGATTTAGAGAATAATATAATTTCCTTTGCTGTAGCGCTTTAGAATAGTTCTGAAAACTTCACTTTCTGCTAAGGTGTCTTTCTCTCTGTCTCTCAGGCCTCAGGCTTTCCACCAGGTATAGCTAAGGCTTAACTTTATATTTCACTCTAATTTCTTCTCTCTCTCTTTTCTCAATCAGGTAGTTCTCAACGTTATTATCATTTCATAATACCCAGCCTATTTCAGAAATTTCTAGTTCCTTATTTGTGCAGTAATGTTAAGAAATCTCCTGCTCTTATCTCTTCTTTATAGTTCCCAACTCAACTTCACACTTTAATTAAATGGCTTTTATTAATAGGATTTTAATGCTTAATGCTGTTTTTTTTTTTGTAAGAGGAGCATGGACAATATTGAAGAGTTCCTCTGACTAAGCCAAAAAGTCCTTTAATAATGAACAAATTTTGTTCAATTGGCTTTTGCTCTCATTGATTTAAAACCAGCAGAGGGTGGAGTCAAATGTTGAATCATATAGGTTAGCCATTTAAAATGCACCTATTACAGAAAATGAAAGATTAATTTTGGTTTTGGGAATCCCCAGCAAAAATGCTTATCTGCGGTGATTGGTTCGATTGGTCTCATTTACATTTCATCATGCCTACTGTATGTAAAGCCTGATAAAGCAGGTTTGTGAGCACAGCGCTGTTTTGTGTACAGCAGTACTATTGATTTTTACTGCTCTGAAAGCAGCTCCCAGTGGCCGAAAAGTGGGCGGGCAATATGCTAATCTTTCATTTTGACTTTGACCTGAAATGGCTTGGGGTTCGTTTTAAAAACGACTCGTTTCCATGACTTGTAGTCGACCTTGCAGGATGTTTTTTTTTTTTTTCATTCATTTACAGCTGTGTTATTGCATGAAAGGTCATTAAAAATAATAATTATAATAGGATACTTCACTTTTTTTGGAAATAGGTTTATTCTCCAACTCCCCCAGAGTTAATAAAGTTTTGCCGTTTTGGAATCTATTCAGCTGATCTCCAGATCTGGGGCTGGTTGCATAAAAGGTTACACTAGTCTTAAAACTTAGTCAGCTAAATTTTTCTTTAAGACTGTTCTTATTTTTTATTTCAGTTACATAAAAATGTAGATTAGTCTTAAGTGAATCTAAAAAATTAAACCTATTACTCTTGGCTAACTGCTAGTTGGTCAGACTAGCCCTTAAGACGCTGTCTTAACTTGGAAGCTAAGTTTATGCAACTTGCAGCTGGTTATAGCACTTTTAGCATAGCTTAGCATAGATCATTGAATCCAATTAGACCAGTAGCATGCCATTTAAAAATGCAAAAAGAGGTGCAATATTTTTCCTATTTAAAACTTGACTATTCTGTAGTTATATCATGTACTAAGACTGTGATGCTACTGGTCTAATTGGATTCAATGATCTATGCTAAGCTATGCTAAAAGTGCTATCGCCAGACCCGGAGATCAGCTGAATAGATTCCAAAACGGTAAAATTCAAGTTGGAGAATGAGCTTATTTCCAAAGAAAGTGGAGTGTTCTTTTAAAGCTCCCATGAAATCAGTTGATTTAAAACTGTTGACAAAAATATGTGTATTGCAAGATTAATATTTGTTTTTATTATATATATAAATTGGTGTGATTTCACAGAAGTTACTGTTACTGTTAAACAAACTATTAAAAAAGAATTTGGTTACCTGAAAATTTAAATAAAAAATTTAAAAAAAGCTCAGAATTTTTATTTTTTTTTTTAATTTGAAACGACAACAAACCAAAATAAAAAACGTTTAAGATGTAGTAATATTAATAAATTAAAAAATTATAAAAATAAAGCTAAAACATATTTAAATAATGCTAAAATCTAAATTAAATCTGAAAATATAAAACTAAAAGTTGATTATCATAAGATACTAATGAATAATATAATACTATGTATATAATGCAAAAATACCTCTGCTGGCAATATTATTATTACTATTTTTTTTTTTGCACTGAATTCACTAAAAGCAACAACATTTAAATTTTAATTTCATGGGGCTATAGGGCAAGTCTTCAAACTTTGGTGCTGGAATATCATCTTTTTTTAATTCATTTTTCTCGTACTCACCCCTTCACAAGCTCAATGACGATAAAGTCACTTCCGTCTCCAAAGTTAAACAGCATCAGACCGTCGGGGCTGGTGGTCTTGAACTGGAAGAAGAGGTGCATGGAGGCGTAAGCCTGCAGGGTGGACAGCGCCACATAGCTGCCTCGATTCCGGAAGCTGACTGGATCTGCCACGATGCGGCGCATGCCAAAGCGGGCGTTGAGCTCGCAGTAGGAGATGTCACCATTCTTGCACTGGTCTAGGTACGGCATGCCGTTGAAAGAGAGGCCCTGCAGGTGGCCGATGAAGTTGGAAGGCATGACTGAGATAAAGCGCCGCTCGGTCATGATGCCGGTCTCTATGTGGTGGAACTCCAGCTGTGTGTGTGCTCCGCTCATCTGGCCTGTGGCGGAACCAAACACGCTCGATTAGTCAGGTCTGGGAGCTGATGATATGAGGGAATGGCGTGCTGCCTGAGCCCGTCCCAAGGCAAGAACAGCTTTTGATGTTCAATTCAGAGCTGCATGTGCGGTAACGCTGAACTTGCAATGTGCAAGATGAATCTAAACCTGAAAAACTGTACTATATATAATCTTTCAGTTGTCACCACAGCAACTAGGCGTGATGGGACAAGTTTTAAGAACCAAGAAACTTTGTCTAATTTCGTCAGTGGATGGGATGATTCATTTCACAAAAGCAGCCTGAAAAGATTGATTCAAAAATCTATTTAAACCAATTAGATTTCATTGCTTCACAGTGGGAGTTGTTACCCTGCAATTAACAAAATGTCTTAAATGCCTCTTCTCATTTGCTCACTTTAATGGACCACACCTGATTAGGATCCATGTGTTTACATGCAGTACTTTAAATGTTTAAGCAAAATAATGTGCTTTAATGTGCACTGCATCATAGGGCTTCTAAAATGTGAATATTATACTTAAAAATGTTTTTAATATATTTCCAATGTCATTTATTGCTGTACTGGCAAAACATTATGTGTCATTCGCTCCTTCAGAAATCATTCTAATTTGCAAATTAATTTGATATTTGACATTTCTGTCTTTGATGAATTAAAAAGAATATAAAATGTATTAGAAATATTTATTTTTATAGAAGTCTTTCCTATGACATTTAATCAGTTTAATGCTGATTTAAAGTATTACAAAATATAATAATATATTTGTTTCAGGATTCCTTCCAAGTTTCGAAGAACAGCTTTTATTTGAAATACAAATGTTTTGTAACATTAAAAATGTCTATCTATTAATTGATGTATAAAGAAAAGTATTCATTTTCTTCAAAAGCAATCTTACTTTTTTCAAGATTCTTTGATAAACACAATTCAAAGGAACAGTTTTTATTTGAAATATAAATCTTTTGTATCATTACAAGTGTCTTTACTGTCACTACTGATTAATAATAAAGTACTTATTTAAAACAAAAACCTTACTGATCCCAAACTTTGAGAATACTTGGACAAACAGACTGTATCGCCTATCCAAACACATACTGAAGCTGAATTATAATTGTAATAACTGTGCGTGTGTCCATATACAGTACATATACTGTACAGTGTGTGAGGTCTTCCTCTCACCTTCCACGGTGACATTGTCAACAGAGAGCTGCAGGCTCTTCCCACGGCGCACCACCTTCACAGAGTGCCACTCATTGTCATTCAGCTTCTGCCCTGCGAACAGAGTCTCCGGTCCTTTACCTGCAGAAAGAGAGAGCCAAAGTCACACACCGCTGCAAGCTTCCCGTCTTATCAATACAGCACAGTCTACCTCACAGGCCTGCTGATCTCACCTCACACACACTCACACACACACACAGAACTGACAGGACATATCTACAAACTCAAACATTTCCAGAGAGAGTGCTCAGACGCATACCGACACTCTTGAGCATACCTACACATTCAAACACGCTCGTTTTCATTTCACACAACCAGGCGCCCACACACAACATACATACCGACACGCTCCTTAAAGAGAATCGTGACACGTACATATGATGCTCTGCTAACACTATAACTTAAATATAATGTATTCTTTAAGACATATGGACCAGTACTGACATTCTTCCTTTGAAAAAAAGCTGGTTCTTTACACATAGCTGAAGAGTCCTTTTGTGCTGAAATGGTTCTGTGTGTTAAGGCCATTCACACCAAGAACGATAACTAATAAGATAACAGGACCAAATCTAAAAATAGTTTTCATTACAATAGAATAGCAGAGTTTACATCACAGTTTTAACGATAAAGGCAGCTGATGAACAATGCAAACATTGGCAGCCAATCAGAATCCATGTAGCTGTAATGAGCTCAAGTATGAGCATGTGCTTAATAAACAGACTACATTACTTGCTGGTATAGACACTAATATCGTTATTTTTATAGTTATCCTTCTTGGTGTAAACAGGGCTTTAGAGTTTTGAGTCCTTTATTCCCACCTTTTAATTAATTAATTTCTTTTTTGTCAAAACTCAATGATTTTTTATAGGTCAACCATCCATCTACACAGACTGCCAACAAACTCTCAACAGATCCGTGATTTAATTCTTAAAATTTTTATACATTTTAACTGTAAGTGATAACTCTTTCCTATCAAGTACATATATATATATATACTGTATATATATATATATATTGTTAGTTATTTTAACATGCAAGTATGACCAACTCAGTTGAGAATGCTTTTCTCCGCCAAGGTATATTGGTATATTGAATAAATGATCTATATTGTTATTGTATACATAAACATGCGTACATACATACATCTTTAGCGCCACTAAATTCTTCAGAAATCATTCTAATTAGCTGATTGGTGCTCAAACAACAGTTCCTATTATTATCAATGATAAAAACCTACAAACCTACATAAACCTACAAATATTTTTAATATTTCAATATTTTAAGATAACGGTGCACTCTAATATTTTCAAGATGATTTGATGAAAATAGTTTTAAAGAATAGAATTTTTTTTTTTTTTTTAAATCACTGGTTTATTTAATGCATCCTCGCTGAATAAAATAAACACTCTTACTGACTTCACACCTTTAAACTGTAGTGTACATGTATGTACTGTTCCCTGCTGAATGGAATGACCTGTCCAACTCGATCCGAGCAGCTGAGTCTTTAAGAAAAAGCTCTTCCATCTACACTTGACCCTCTAGCACCGGCACTCGCTATTCTATCTACTTGTTTTCTTTTTATTTATTGAAAATAAATAAAACTTGACTCTCTAATACCAATACACTCTCTATTCTATTTCTATTCTAACATCCCAGTTTCTTTTTCATCCATAAAAATTTAGCCCTTAACACTAGATGAACCGGCACGTCCTGATTTTGCTGAGTTCGATGTGTTTCTATGTCAACATATTTTAATCCAAAAATTTATTCTTGGCCATATCTCTACACCTAAACCAAAGTAATCCCTAAAACCAGAGGAAATGACAGAGGAATGACATTGATGTACAAGCACCAAAAAGTGATTGTACACCTAAACTTTAGAAAAACTATAAACAGTTTCTTCAAATCTGATTGGTCAATCAAAATGTTGTTCCAGGGTCAACAACAACATAGACTTAGGAACACAATGAACTCAGCAAAAATAGCTTCTTCAGGCGAATCCTGCAATTCTGACTTTTTCTCTAGCAATTGTGAGTATATCACTCGCATCTCTGACTTTTCTCTCTGAACTTTGAGATACAACCTCGGAATTAACCTCCAATTAATTTTTTCTCTGAATAGCGAGTTTAAATCTTGCAACTTTCAGGTTTCTTTTCTCATAGTTGTGAGTTTATATCTCGAAGGTGTAAGTTTATATCTCACATTTCTAAGAAAAAAGGTAAGCATTGTGAGTTTGGATCATTTGCAAGATTAAAAAGTCCCCAAAACCTTTTTTACTCAGTGTTGAAAATGTGAATCCATAGTATATGTGTGTAAAATCGAATGCATCGTTGGTGAACGATTATATCCATAGTATAATTTTAATGTGTGTTATACGCCCATTATGAATACCCTTGGACATTCTTCTAATTTCTTCCAGCACACAGAAAGATTCTAAGCACAATATACAGTAGAATCTATAAGGAAATATCTCCAACTACAAGCCAATTCACCTGACAACTAAACTCAAAGGAACGTTATGTATGTTTATGCTTGTTTGACTTGATCTAAACGGCTCAACTACACATCCTCTGTTGATTCGTATGGATTTCCCCACCACCTACAGTATGTGTGATTGCTAAAAGCTTTTTTTTTATCTCCAGCTGCCAGTTTATTCTTCTATTGTTTAAACTACTGTATAAAACCCTCCTGTATTCCCCTTTACAAGTGTCACTTGCAGATACGAACCACAAAACACAATTGCAGCAGTTCTGCTCATTATAACAAGAGTGACTGGTGATGTCTGAGCATTTGTGTGTAACACGAGACAAACGCATTATACTTAAACTGAATTGAAATGAAATTGAATTGGCCCCTGGCATGTGTATAATCATCTTACAGGCTCAGGAGTTTTACAGCCGAGAAACAAAACCGAACTGTGCCTCTGTACACAGGTTTAAAGTGACAGTGCACACACATCGAATCCCTCGCAGACCTCCAGAGTCCAACCGGTGACACAAAACCAATCAGCAGCAGTGAATGTTCGCCGATAATATGCTAAAGTAATGGTTTTGAGAAGCGCCTGCTGCCGGCCCGCTGCGTCTCCGTTTGGCGCCTGCTCAGAGGCGCCTGGGGTGCTTGTGGAAAAATGGGTCAGGCCGATGCAGCTGCCTCAGCCTCCATCGTGCGGAGCGGCTAGGGCCTGACATGGTGGTTCAAAGCCCCTCAGACTGCGCTGCTGGCTACTCTAATTGGCTCTGCTGGAGTCAACAGAGCCTCCGAGGAACAACGTCAGCCTATTTGTAGGAGGGTTGTAGCTCTTGAAATCTGATGAACCTTCCACGGGTGACTTCGTATAAGCAAAACAGCTGGTATTAATCTGGTAGGCAATCTGTTTGCGGGTCAGAATCGCACTGTAGATTACATACCTGTGAGTAAAACTCGTAATGACCAGGTATGTGTGACATTCTTTGCATTGAATTGATTTAGTGTCATATCATCCCTCTAATTAGCTCTTCTAGCTCTAAAAAAAAAAAAAAATAAACTCGGAATAAGCGAGCAGGAGGCAGAGAGAGGGGGAGTTGTCATCCTACACCTTCTGGCAGCTTGTTAATTAAATTTAAATCGTTGCCCATCCCTGCTTTTAAATCTAAGAGCACACGCGTCGCTTCAGCTCGGCCTAGTATTACTCAGCATTTTGTATGAAACTGACGAATTCAAGTACAAATTAAACCTGTGCGTGTAAGCAAATACAACTTGGGACAGCGCTAGATATCATTATAATGCAGATCTTCACATCAAGCTTTGATGAACAGCTCTGGGCGTTGTCGATTATTCATCAAAACCTAATGTTAACTTAGCATTAATGTGCGAGTTTTGCATGGTAACGTCATTCGGATGCGCTTTGCATTCCCGAATACTCTGTGCTAAACTGTTTAAAATGCACATCATGGTGAAGGGACTTCCAACAGATGGCAGAGGGCCCTAATTGGGTATAATTTACTTTAACTACCAGCATTTCTGTCTATTTAAAAGTCAATTAACATTTTACTGTCATTAAAACTTCCATCAGTCTGAATATGTTTGACATACCCATCGAGTTAATATTGAGAGCGTAGAGGGGACTGTGAAATGCTTCCACAGGTTAACATATCAAACGGTCACGCACGTCTGATTATGAATGTACTTATCCACATACGAGCAAGCAGAGATTCATCATTACGCACAAAAAAAAGCATTTTTACATCCTAAATACTGGGTGCGCCATAAATCGCAATATATGTCAGCAAATGCGTTTACCGTATTTTGTAACGCATTTGATGACAAGGATGTTACACTCTTTAAACAGGGATGATTTGTGGATTCAGTTCTTCAAAAGGCACTTGAGCATTTGCAGAGTCTAAGACTCGGGTAAGACTAAAATCTGAGGATGTAATACGTGGTGTTTGTTGCCACCTGGTGGTAGGATTCATGCGGTTATGTTTTGGTTTCAGTCCTGCATGGTCAATACAATTTTTCAGCCGAGCTAAAATATGTGACCCTGCAACACAAAACCAGCTATAAGGGGCAGTTTTTTGAAATTGAGATTTATATACATTATCTGAAACTTGAATAAACAAGCTTTTCATTGATGTGTGGTTTTTTATTATTTGGCCAAGATACAAATGTAGAATCTGAGGGTGCAAAAAATGTATTAAGACATTTGTCTGTCCAAATGAAGTCCTTATCAATACATATTACTAATCAAAATTATTAATGTATTTATAGTAGCAAATTTACAAAATATCTTCATGGAGCATGATCTTTATTTAATATAATTGTAGCATAAAATAAAAATCTATAACACTAACTTGTAAAATTGTTACAATTATACCCATGCTACTTAACATACAGTAATAGCCAAGTCTTAAAATAAACATTACATAATTAAAATAAACATTACATAAAAAAAAATTGTATTTATTTACTTTATTTTTTGAAAATGTATATTATGCTATAAGTGCAGTGAAATGAGCTTTACTTGGGGAAATCTGTGACTGGTAGCTTAACACAAAATATAAGTAGCCAAATATGTCATAAACAAATATAAAGAAGCTCAGGATATGTAGAACTTTCCAAAAAAAAAAAAAAAAAACACCTGTGTGGGCCTACTTACTGCTTAAAAGCCCTTCCTAATGCCTCTACAGTTTATTTAAACCAGCACATGATGCGTCATAATCTGACATCTGTGTTTGTTTTTGGAATAATTTGACATCTATAATGAACATTCTACAAATCCAAATTTGTTGAGTCATTAAAACAGATGAATAAATCTGTGATGACGCATTTGAATGGTGAACATGTCAAAATTTCCAATGCACAAAAGATTTTCATGGCTTTTTGGGAAGCGTGTCCTGAAGCACAAACACCTACTGCCTCATGACTAACGAAATACTAGAGAGACAAATCTCACAATTACAGACGTAAATACTGTACGCGGAGTGGATTTTAGAAGTGTAGAATATTGTGAGCAAATTGAAAGAGCTTAAATTTGCAAACAAAGGAAAGAGGATGTAGTCACCCACTGTAACCTCCTAATTTTTGTCCCTGATGAAACAGACACAATGCACATCCACACACATTTTGCTGCTTATTGTATAAAACCGAGTAAAGATGTACCAGTACCAATAATTGCTTACATACTAATACATCCTACATTATGTTCATGACATGTATGGCTACTTAGTGTTTAGCTACCAGTTACAACACATAATATTTCAGAGAATTTCATTTATTGTTAGTCTATTTTTACATCTGTATTTGTCCCTCTGACATACTAGATCTAACCAAATACATACACTACTACTTTCAATTAAAAGGGGGCTCACTCCCTCACTCAAAAATGAAAATTTGATGTTTACTTTTGGGTGAACTATCCCTTTAATTTTAATGTGTTTATTTATTTTTCCAACAAGAAGGATGCATAAATCATGCATTAATCACTGTCACAGTTTCCATGAAAAAAAAAATATAACTGTTTCTGCATATTAGAATTATTTCTGAAGGATAATGTGACACTAAAGACTGGAGAAACGATGCTAGAAATGTAGCTTCTACATTACAGGAATTTAAAATATATTAAAATAGAAATTCCTTATTTTACACCATTTAATGGTGTCCTTATTACAGTGTAATTATACATTTAAGTACGGAGCAATATTATGGTTATTAGGTTATTACATGCAATTATGTGTAATTTTTGTTAGTACTACATCAAGTAAATGTAACAATGGCACTATAAAACGAAGTGTTACCAAATTAGATTATTTAAACTAATATTATTTCAAAGTATTGCTTTTTTTACTGTATTTTTGATTGAATAAATGCAGGCTTGGTTAGTAAAATATACTATATATATA
>JAUMHG010000024.1:4664408-4685233 GCA_032359395.1 Enteromius anoplus
TATATACACATTGCTGTAAATAAAACCAATATTACAACTTCAGTCTTTCTACTTATTATATTCTACTTATAATAAACTGTAAAAATGGTTTCTATTTTTTATGGGAGTGGACAGAATGAAGTTGAACACGTATAAATGTAAATGTAATATTTGGAAACACTGTATTTTAAGGTGTCCTTGTTACAGTGTAATTATACATTTAAGTATTGTGTAAAAGTAATTAACTACATGTACTTACTATATAGTTAGGGTTAAGATTAGGGTTTATCTTAGGTTGACTTGCATGTAATTATGCATAATTTATTGTTATTATAATATTAAGTACATGTAACGTGTGACAAGGACACCTTAAAATATCTAACATTTTTATTTCATAAATAGTTTTTCCAAATAAGAACATCCTAAATTTCCCCGAAAGTTTGTTCACAAACTATAGCTACAGTATTGTAAACAAACACACAATCTGTGTTCCTTTCATCACATACATCCGATTTATACTACTTACCTTCAGCACCACTGCACTCCTGATACTGAGGATTGCATCGCTTCCCAACACATACGTATGGATGTAACACCGCTCAAATACAGGCAATTCTCAACCTCACGCCTGATTTGGCAAATGAAGACTTCTTCTTTTATTAAATGGATTATTACCGTATTTTCCTTATGTAACTGATTCCCACAGGAACATGAAACAGACTAGAGCATTGGAGGAGCAGTGAGAAACATATGGTGTTGAAATGGAAACTGTTGGGATGGTTATGCTTAATTTCAAACACCGCAGCAAATCGGCATATTTTGCGGAACAAAAGAGATTGAGATTGAGGGAACGCGGGAGAGAGGGGGGTGTTGGGGAGAGAGAGTGAGAGAAAAAAAAGAGAGAGAGAGAGGGAAGCAAACTGGGAACATGTTCAAAAGAAAATCTGTGTTAACGGTGCAGGAAGACAGGATTACGAGGGAGGAGAAGAAACTTTGGATGAATTGGGGCTGAGCATGAGAGAGAGAAGAGATAAAAATAGCATTGCAGATAAAAGAATCACTTACTAAGGTTACAGTCTATCCCGATACAATCTGGTGGGAAAGAGAGTGAGATGGTGAGATTTAAAGGAAAAGAAACTAAAATTCAAAACCACATCCTTCAAGGTTCAATCTGCAGACAAACAAACAATTCTTGCATAGAGTCAACCATCCGGGGACAAGGTGAGAGTCAGAACGGCCCCTTCTACAAGGATCCGCACCCCACAATCACAAGGCGAGAGACAGCACAACTGAGAAGAAGTGAAGTGCCAAGATCCGGTCTGTGGCATTTGGCAATTTATTAATATACAGAGAAAATATTGGATTTAGCCTGTGCTTTGCCTCCTCCTTGTATGTGGGTGCTGCCAGTATGACTGTAGGCAAGGGCAGTCTGCACCATCAGCCAAGAGCTCATGCTTACAAAACAGGTCGCCTATAGACTGGGCGGCAGAGCTAAACAATATTTCTTAGCCTTTTGAAAATGTTGCAGATATATGTAGTTATATATATCTCGATGTGCCCCTTTTGATATGCCTTAAATCAGAGGAACAACAAAAAAGCTTTTCATTTTCATGAACTAATGTAACATACTGCTCAAAAGTTTAAGAATTGGTAAGATTTTTGTATTTATTCGGTTTTTTATGTTTTTTTAAAGTGCTCACCAAGGCTGCATTTTATTTAAGTAATATTGTGACATATTATTACAATATAAAATAACAGTTTTCTATTTTACATTAATTATTTGATTTTATAGAAATATAATGCATTCTTGTGATGTTTTGTGATGCTTCTGAAATCATTCTGATATGGTGATTTGGTGTTGGACATGTAACAAACCTCAGAATGGTGTGTGGGGAAGTACAAATGTGTAACAGGACATTGGTAACAACACTTTTTGGTAATGAAAGTACATATGTGTACCAGGACTATCAACACTTTTTGGTAAATAAAGTGTTACACTTTATATTAAGTAGACAATTGCTATGGATTTAGCTTGTAATTACTCTGATGTTACACAGCAGCGGGCAGTAAATTAGGCTTTACATATAAACTGTGGTTGATGTCCAGAATGTTACACTTTATATTAAGTGGGCGGTTTCTGTATTTCCATGTATATACACTGGTATTACAGAGGTGCACCAACTCCACCCACTTTACAGATCCCTAAACCTACCCAACTCCACTCCCTGATCACCCCCTGTTCCAGTTACTGCTGTAACAAAATGTAGCTATGTAATTCCTGTTACATGACTGTGAAGTAAAAAAAAAGTGTTGTTACCAGTGTCCTGTTACACATCTGTACTTACACACACCATTCTGAGGGGTGTCACATGTGTGTAGTTACAGAAATATTACAGCTGTAGATACTATGTAGCAATTTGTACTTACACTGTGGTTACATACTACATACACAGGTATTAGGGACACTTAATATAAAGTGGGACCGACTTTTATTTATTTCAATTAAAAGTTTATATTGGTTAGTTTATATAAGAGAGAATGCAAATAATTCTAATGACACATTCATCAGAAAACGTAATGCTTAAAGCACATTACGGTCATCACAACATTCATGATGTTGCATACTTTCATAGCACCACTAACATAATTAATAATTTATCTCTGTTTAAATAAAACATTGAATTTTGCCTCACTGAAAATATGCAACCCTGCTTATGAAAGCCCAGCTATAGTCATTTATTTGTGATTCACTGATTTCTACATAAAAGCATCAGCATCATGATCACTGTCCACTGATTTTTAGCACTTTCTAATGGTAGAAAATATGTTTCTGAACCAACTAATATGAGAATAACAGGTGTTTTTTTTATTTAGTAAGACAATCCTGAGATGACTGAAATCAGTGTTTAGGAACCTCTGGTATTCTGTAATATAAAGAAAGTAATGTTATAATTGAAATGTGAGCGCTGTATCTTAAATACCTATCATTTACAGAAATGAACACAAATTACCCAAGGCTGAGACTACTTTTATGCTTTTTATCTCAGAATTAAACTCAGAATTTAAATCTAACCGCATTTTTAAACACGGAGTCACGCATAATTTGACATTTGTTTGTTATATTAATTTGAACTAGTGAGATAATGTCCCCACTGCACAGGCTGACGATACGACTAACGGAAGCTAATAACGAGAAGTAATTGATGATACTGAACAGTGCGAGCACTCTTGGCTGTGGTGAACTCTCAAGCTGTCAACCGCTACAGAAGAGTGACCACAGACAGCCAGGGACCTGTCTCACTGTCACACTGCTCAAAGACAGAAGGACTAGCTCAGACTCCTCTCTCCTGTGTACTGGAACTGTCTGTAATCTTCTGTACAAACAGACACAGTGCCATCAGAGCAGGAGGCTGAGCTCAGAGGGCAGTGAGAGACTTTAGAAGAATTACTGTTTGGTTCTTATGGTGGGAGAGATCAGGGGGCAATTACATTTCCTCAGTCACAAACAAGCTAGACGTCTAACACTTATTCAGTGTATGCTTGGTAAAGTTCCCTCTCTCTGTTTGAAAAAAGAAATGTGATTCTATTACTTTTTATGACTACTTGAAGTATAAAGTATTTCCTGAACCCCCTGTGATTTTCCTCCCGTCTAAGGTTTGACAGCCTTTGAAATTAAACTTCCATCTATTATTTCTTGTATCTTCAGCATTTTATCTAGAGCAGCTGTTCTTTTTACGTTACTATTACCATCAGATGAGAGCTACTGTGGAAGATTTCATTATGGCTGTAAGGTTGATGCGAGGCAAATGTTACAACATTAAAGCATAAAAGAAAAACTACAGGACTGAACTTACAGCCTGCATGTTTAAATTTTGTTTAACTTTTGTGTAATTTAATTAAACATTGAACATAATAAGTTTAATATTAAGGTGTAAGCAATTAATTATTAATAAAGCTAAAGTTATAATATTTCTCCACTGAGATTAAAATTACTGCTCTTCTTAAAATATTAATAAATATAAATAATATAAAAGGTAATTAATAGTCAAATAAATTAGTTTATATTATCAATTATATTTATTATATTTATTTACATTTTATTTTATATTAATTACTAATCGCATTATGTTATTTTTAAATTTATACGATTATTTTAATTTATAATAACTATTTTCATTATACTATATTATATTGTGTGCTGTCAAACGATTCATTATAATAAATCACATTCAAAAAAGTTGTTTACAATAATATATGTGTGTGTGTTCTGTGTATATCTATTATGCATATATAAATACACACACATATACAGTATATATTCACAGAATATTTACATGTCTTTATTTATATATTCTTTTACTTTTTATTATATACAAATGTTTAATACGTGAACATGACATATTTTTCTGAAATGTACACATGTATGCGTTAATTATTATTATATTATATTATAATTGTTTTTGTACCTACAGATGGCAGGTTATTATTACTAATATAATTTAATGTTATATTTTAAATTAGATTATTTTTATTAATTACGTTCCTTTTTATATTATCTTATATTATATTTCTTGCACCCAGCCGGAAGGTAGAAAATGTAGGAAAATGGAAAATAATATAAGTTCCCCCCTGTCTCTCCTATTATAACTAAATGTGCCTTCTGAGAACAAACTACATGGGTTGGTCTCTCTGGCTGTCCGCTCTGAAAGCTGCAGAAAATATAGCCATTGAAGGCTGCACAGGTGAGAGAGAGAAAGAAGGAGAGACAGTAAGAGAGGAAGACAAGAAAGATGGAGGAATGAAGGTGAAATGCATTCTGGGAGGGACCCCAGACTTGTTCCAAGAGTGCCTCGGGTTCAGAGGTCAGCGGTGGAAGGTTACCTAGGTTGACGGTGAGTCTGACCCTTCCCCCGTCCAGCTCCAGGCGCAGGGTGTCGGCGGACTCTTTGGAGGTGGTGGCCATGAGCAGACCATAAGCCCTCTGTGACATGAAGCGCAGAGACACGTCCTCAGCCTCAGTGTGAACGGCGTGAGGCATCAGGACCTTCAGAAACATGCTGCCATCGTAACTCAGCACTGCAGACTCTGAGAGAGCAGAAAAAGAATAGAACTTACTATTATTATTATTACTACAACCACTATATTTACATTTATAATATTAATTACAGTTAAACTGTAGTTTAATGTTTTTGTGTTTATTTTTTACATTGTTAATATGTATGAAATGGAAGATACTATTTTATTATTTATAATAATAAATTACAGTTTTATTTTGGTATTATTTAAATAGTTACAAATTGTTAGATTTTATATTTTGAATTGGTTTTCATTTAAATTTTAAGTGTAGTAACTTTAGTTAAAAGGTGTCTGCATAGTTCTTATTAATTTTCGTTTTAATTTTAGTCAGGTTAGTACATTTTATAATAATTGAACAGCTCATTTTGCATGTGATGGATGGCTCAGACAATGAAAGAACATTTAGAAGTTGTGAAGAGTTTGACATTTTCACTGAGAATCAGCTCTTCAGTTTTGATCAACAAGTCGTGTGCATTCTGCTATTGTGCAGATTTTAGCCAGCTGCACTTACCCATTTGCACACAAGTGTGCAACACGCGATTTGCTTTAATCAATAAGAATGATGTGAACATGAATAAAATTTTTTGGACGAAAAATAAAAACTGTATGTGCACCCTTGCTGAGTCACCCGTGACATGTCTGTACCGGACACCAGCGTTCATGTTGCTATTCTTAGCGACAAACAGCAGAGGGCAGGAGAGAGTTAGAAAAGCATTAGCAAACAAAGGTCTAGGCAGGTGCAATCCAATGAACAGAGCTGAAGTGCAGCTGTATCTCAATAAAAAAGTATACAAGTGAAGCACTGAAGCCTTGCTCTTCTTTATGAGAACATCGGTAAGAAGTAATCCCATGTTTAATCCTCCCTCCCCACTGCTTTAAGCCCTACTTTCCTCACCCATCTCACAGTTGGGTCCCATATATCCAGTTCCAGTGCAATCGCAGACGTGTCGATTCCAGCCCTCACGGCAGCGGCCTCCGTGGACACAGGGCTCAGAGCTGCACCTCCGATGCGTCTCTCTCGTACAGAAGCTGCTGACACCCGGAGCGCTCTGGAGCTCCGCCAGCTGCCGCAGGTCTTTGCTGCGCCCGTCTATAAAGAGATCCCGCACGCAACCCACAAAGCCCAGCCTGAGGCGGGCGGTCCACACTTCTGGGGGGAGAGGAAGACTGCCGCTGTCCTCCGGCAGACCCCCCAGAAACATTTCGCCATCAACATCTAGAATTTCACTGCCCTCGTTTGTGGAGAAGGGCACGCTACGGCCATTAACAGAGATGGAGCCTAGGAGATAATAAACGAGGAGAATGTGGACATCAGTGATAATCTGCTTGTGAACCCATGGCACCACAACAATTAAAGCCATTTTAGTCCAATTTTTAATAAAAGGACTGTAATTTGATTTAGAAATGTTGGTCACACTTTAGTTTAGGGACCAATTCTCACTTTTAACTAACAATTAACTAAGAAATTTGTCTTAATAAACTCCTAATTTGCTGCTTGTTAATAGTTAGTAAGGTAGCTGGTTTAGGTATGAGGTACAGTAGAATTAAAATACGGTAATGCAGAATAAGGCATTAATACTGTATGTCCTTTAAGTCTTTATGTAATAGTCACATGCATACTAATAAACGATACAGTGAGAATTGGTCAATTAAGTGTTACTGAAATGTAAATAAATAAAAAATAAAGATGGGGTGATACATTGATTAATTAAATTGTAAACTGTAAGTAATCATAAAATACTTTCCTGAATATTGCCTGCAAGGCTGTGCACTATTTAGAATTTCACTAAAAAGCAATTAAATTCCTTAATTTGAACTGAGGCAGTAAACATTTAAATCTTTGATGTTAACATAAAAAAAAAAGAATTGATATTCAAAGAAATGTATATGATTAAATTGAACTACAAAAGAAACACCAATAAAAGAATGACATTAGAAAAAAAAACAGATATAAGGACAGACAAAAACTTTATTTACTCTAAATAGAACAATAGATAGATCGAATGACTGACAAAATGAGAGATAGAAAGAAAGACAAAACAATTAATACATAGAAAGATAAATAGAACAACAGATGGTAGACAGAATATCAAACAGAATGATAGATAGAAAATAGACAGACAGACAAACAAATGGACAGACAAAGACAGACAGTCGGACAGATGGACAGACAAACGCAGATGGACACATGGACAGACAGACAGAGAAAGACAGATGGACGGACGGACAAAGACAGACAGTCGGACAGATGGAAAGACGGACAGAGAAAGACAGATGTACACATGGACAGACAGACGGATGGACGGACAAAGACAGACAGTCGGACAGACAGACAGACAGAGAAAGACAGATGGACGGACGGACAAATGGACAGACAGACAGATGTACAGAGACAGACAGATGGACAGACAAACAGACAGACAGAGACAAACAGTCGGACAGACAAAGACAAATGGACACATGGACAGACAAAGACAGACTGACGGACGGACAAAGACAGACAGTCAGAGAGATGGACAGACGGACAGAGAAAGACAGATGGACAGACAGACAGAGAAAGACAGACGGATGGACGGACAAAGACAGACAGTCGGACAGACAGACAGAGAAAGACAGATGGTGGGACGGAGAAATTGACAGACAGACAGATGTACAGAGACAGACAGATGGACAGACAAACAGACAGAGAGACAGACAGACAGACAGACAGATAGATAGATAGATAGATAGATAGATAGATAGATAGATAGATAGATAGATAGATAGATAGATAGATAGATAGATAAGCTGTTTTCTGTTATCTATCATACCTGTGACTATGGCATTTAAATAGTTTCAAATCTAGCGCACATAAAAAAACAAGACGGACAGTATCCGTGTCTCGTGAGGGAGCATTTCTGTACCGTGAGAGCGAAGAACAAGAATTCGCGTGCAAAACTCGCGAGATTTGCGCTAAGCAGCTCAACGCTCTCTCAACTGCTCAAAGACTTTATGACTTTAGGAATAGTGTGTGTGTGGGGGGTGTTTTTATATGAATAATTAATCATGCAACACCAATACATATTTTCAGTGGAAAACAAAAATCAGAATCAAAACATGAAACATAATGAATAGTCTAGTCATTTCAATAATTGAGAATCAATTTAGAATACCATTAATCCGTTTTTGACATTATTTCATATCACACATTTCAGCCGATCTTTTAAAAAGCATAACAGCCTACACTATCTGCCTTCACAGGATCAAACATCAATGAAATTATTGCTACATCATTTTCATATCTAACAATTTTATATGGATAATAAGTTTTGGGATCATAATTTTTCTTGTATTTATACCACTTGTAATTGCAAGTGACAATTATCTGAGCCTCAGTATTGAAGTGCATTATAAAACAGAAAGCAACTTATTGAGTGAAAATGTTCATTTTAATTTACATTATTAAATAGACGACATGGTTGACACCTTTATTGGGAAAATGGACGGACGGACGGACAGACAGACAGACAGATAGATAGACAGATAGATAGATAGAAACAGTAGATACTGTAGATGGATTGATCTTAGCACAACCCTGGATGCTTGTAGTAGCAGTTAATAAACATCTTTAATTGACAGCCCAAATTTAATTAATACTGCTACTACTGATCCCCTAAGACTATTATTTTAGTATCTCATGAAATTAGTGTAGCTACTGTAAAATAACTGTCACAAGTTCCAAAAAAAAGAAAGTTTCATTAATTTAGCATTAACAATCCACTGTGCTTCCTTTTTTTCCCTGAGCTCAGCTAGTGGAAAGGTCTTCAACCTCTTCCCCCGGGATTTGCTAAATCCCATGCTGGGCCTACTGTTTTAAAACTGTGGAAAGTGTATTTGAGTTGAGCTCTTACAGTAATGAGAGGTAATGAGAAGTAGAAAAAATGAAGTACGGTGATTTAGCAGTTTGTGAAGTACGCATATCAGATGGGCCCTTAGCGGGCAGAACGAGGAAGTGCTTTAACAGAAGAGATTAAGAAGAAACGTCTCACAAGCAAGCAGGTTAAAAACACTGTTTTAAACAAGCGAATGATGTGTGTGCTGTATCCTGACCTTTTCTGCCCTCTCTCTGGAAATCCACATGGCACCATTCTCCGTCATTGACCTTTTTGTTTCCAACTTTCATCTTGATGCTCCCGGAGCCCATGTCCATGAGCAGGTAGAGGAAGCCTTCAAGCAGTTCCATGGCGAAGAAGTCAACCTTCGGTCTGTGATCTTTGGAACCTTGCGGACGGCCGTGGCTGAACAGCAGGAGTCCGTTAGGTTCGGTGGTTCGGAAGTCAAAGGACACGGAACCAGTTTTCTTGGCGTTCCAGCGTGGAAGGGTTACGTATGCGGTTAGCTCGTCGAAACTGACGGGGTCTAACGCGGCGACATCCTCGCAGCGGAAGGTCAGGTCACCGTGGAGGGTGACCTTGGGGTCACGCAATTCAGCCAGACGGGAGAGCTCCAGCCTGAACTCATTATTTGTGTAGACCACCTGGGACAGGGAAAGAGAGAGAGAGAGAGAAAGAGAGAGAGAGAGAGAGGGAGGGAGGGAAAAAAACGCTTAAATGCTAACAGGGTGGAATGGAGAAGCCCGCTGCCCACTGGTACAAACAAACCGCAGCTGATGCGTGTACCTCGGGGGCACGGTTTTCAAGTCAGTAAACACAGCAGTCTCTTTAAATACTCGAAGCACGAGTGGATCACATAAACCTAGCGACCTCATCTACAGCTCTACAGAAACCCTCGTCTAATCGATATTCTGTTTCATTAATATGATGAATCATCCTACGCTAACATTAGCTCCGACGATGCCAAAGCTAAGTGGTTTTCTGAATCGCACGCATAAACAGCGCATTCATTAAGTGACGTCAACTGAGAAATCTTGATCTAGGGTATGATGTCTAGCCCACACGGTAAGACGCGAAGCAAAACTGCTCCTAAAATAACATTCCTACAGCACATGCATTGCGAATCTGTCCCCTGTGGTTGATTTTAATTTTTTGGTCTCGGTCACATGTTGTGTCTCTACAGCCAGATGGGCGAATCAGAACTGCACGGCAAACATGCTTTTCATTTTTACACCAGCCGCTCTCTCTGTCCGAGGATGATGACTGACGCTTTGTTGCTGGGTGTGAACTTGAGTGTCTCTGAAAATAACACAAGACGGCCATGTTTCTCGTCAGCCCTCATGACAGAAAAATAAAGGGAGAGGTAGAAGCAAAACAAGAGGTGCCAGCTCTGAGTGAAAGAACATGAAAAACGCAATTATTGCCTAAGAGCGTGGACAAAAAAAAAAAAACATTCTATCTATCAACGAGACCCTTTCAAACCATATCTGACTGCACACCTATCCTAATCTCCCTGAGTCTGTATTAGATTAAGACACGTTATGTAATAATGTTTATACATAATGTTTCTTAAACATTTACTTCTATAAGTCATCTGTTACTTGTTGCCTACCCCTCAATTATGTAATTGGAGATCACTAAAACGACCACTCATACTTGAGGTTAGGGAGTCTTCAAACCCCTGAAAACATGGATATAGAAACCTATTCTCACTATTAACTGGTTGCTTGTTAATAGCATGCCTATTAATAACACATTGGCAAAATAGCGCATATTCTGCATGACCATATTCTAAATCCCTAAACCTACCCAATACAAAACCGGGTCCGAGAGGCCTTTTCCCCTCCCAATTATCAGAGAAATGGTTCTAAACCTTCAGAAAATGTCGACCTCTGGAGGTCAAACTAAATTCAGTAAGCCATTTTATTTCTTATTTCTTTTATTTCATTTTTTTTTTCCTTTTATTTTTCCTGAAAACCAAGCTTTAAGTGGTTTGAAAAATCTCTGGTGATAATCATTCAATGATGACAGCACAGTTAAAATGACAAATACATTTATAAATATCTTGTGTGTGACTGTACAGACATCTGCTAGCTAAAAGGTGTCATCCTATGTTAACTTTACATTAATATTTTATTAAATATATCAAAAACAGGATTTGTTCCCAGTGGCCTCAATGGAAGATCGAAAAAAAAACAAGAACAATAAAAGAACCAAGAGAAACAAACAAAAAAAAAAAAACATCACACCATAACAAGGACCTGACAAATGACTCGAGAGGGTTTATATATATATACCTTGACGAACTAGCCTAATTAAACGCTACACAGGTCACATGGGAGAAAACATGAACATCCAACAACAAACATGACACACAGTACCTGTGCAACAAAAGACCAAATGAAAACGAAAGAGCGACAAGACAAAAACATAGATTCCCAAAAGCTTAACAGCATTGTAGATGTGTATACGTCTCTATCAGATGAGCGATAAGGGAGTGCTCAAGCACCTACTGAAGGGCCACTGATACTAACTGTACGGTTGAGCAGGTAGAGAGTGGTGATTAATAGAGTCCGGGGTCAACGAGACAGAGATGGAGAGTCTGGGACAGTCGAATTGGGATCCATAGAGGAAATCAATTTTTAATTTGGCTGTCAGGATAGTAAAGCTGGAACTTCAATGGTGTAGACATGACATAAATTATGGGACATGCTCGGAGGGGTGCGAAAGAGAAAGAAAAAAGGACAGATAAGAAAGAGGTAAAAGAGGACAGATTGCTCGCCAAACAAAAAAAGAACATCAATGGTACTCCAGAAACCAGGACTTCTTTGAGAAGGTCTCGACCATCTCGCCCCCGAATTCAAAGTAAAGAACAAAACGCTTCTTACATCTTTAAGGCAGCCCATGAAGTTGTTGCTCACTGGGGAGCCGGGCAGATCTGCCGTGTTTGGACTGCCGCCCACGTAGAAGAAATCATCTGAGCCCAGCATGGTGTAGTCCTCCTGGGTGTAGCCGGTGGTTGTCAGCAGACCGTCCACCGATATCGTCACCTGTGTTTGCATAAAGGCCATGAAGGGATAGAAAACAGAGAGAAAGAGAGAGAGAGGGAAAAGACAAGAGAGGGAACGTGGGAAATCGTTTGATTATGCACAAGCTGAAATCCTTGTTGGTTTCAACAAGTTCCTCTACTAAAAAAAAACAAAACTCTGTTTCACGTGGGGGTTGCTCTGGTTCTGTATGCATACGTTAGCGAGGGGCCAAGCCATTTTTATGTCTGCTATTGCTGCTTTCTGAATGAGAGGATGCTGTCTTGTGTGCTGGACTATTCAGGAGAGACAGGAAGGGGAGGTGTATGGCTACAGGAACTAAGAGAAATCACTATATGTTGAGTGGGTTAGCAAGTGATGTTAAGGGTGACTTTGCGAGATTAGTATAAAAGGGGGGATTCAGACACAAAAATGGTTGTTAGTATAACAGAAGTTGCATTTAACTGTGTTGGTGGTCAGTGCTGATCAACTACTGGATTAACTGCACACATTTCGTAAGAGATGTCTTGAAAAGAAATACTTTGGAGGTGTTTGGGGAGCGATAGCTTTCAGTTTGTTAATACACAAGCCGTGCATGACGGTTAAGACACCTCGGGCTGCGATTTCAGGACTTGATGTAGTTAGGCTCAGTCATTTAAGATGAATTAAATGCATTTAGAGCACAATCATATTTGTAGATGTTAATGTTGAAGCATGGAAACACTGGCAGACATCCAAAACAGGTGGTTTTCTTGCAGACTTAATAAATGCTCGCTGTAGAGGCGTTTCCATGCCGACAGACAGAAAGGATTCAGATTCCATCTCTAATATTGTCAAATATTCTGTGAACGTTATTATTACTGCGGACAAGTAGGCAAAGCTGGGGAATAACATTTGAAAAATTGGAGATGGTGCGCACTGTCCTGAAATTGAAACCCGGTATTTGTCTGAACCTTTATAAGAGAGAAAGAGCAGAGAAAGCAAGACATGGAGGGTAAAAGAAAGCCAAAAAGAAAAAAAATCAATGTTCAGCAACACACAACATCCACAAACATAGTTACCCACACATGCAGGGGAAGCAAATTATGCAGGTGCATAATGGTGTATAGCTAATCTGCGTATTATATTAAAAAACACAGAATATAAAGCGCAAGTCCAGTGATGCAAAACAACAAGTCGCACATGCTGGATTTAAAGTGGCACATGTCATCAGTTACTTAAAGAACTAAATGACAAAAAATCAATGCAACGAAACGCACGAGGAAAACAAGATGTAGTTTTTTGCCACAGGAAGAGAAGGGTAAGGGGAGGTCCGTTTTTTCTCTGTTCCCAAAACAGAGGGTTAATAACAGCTATATGGCAGCCGCAATCATTTTCATCCAATTCTGTCATTTTCCACCTTCGATTCATATAAACAGTGAGTGTTTGTGCTCAAGCAGAACACCTCAGTTTGTCTGCCCAAGGTCGTTCTTAACAGATTAAAGTGTGAGGAATAACATGTTATTTGCAGAAATACATTGCACATGTTAACGTTAAAAGTGTAAACATCTAAACATATTCATATCGATCATAATTCCTCCCATTAATAAACAAATAACCACAACATTTGTCTCAATACATTTTTTATTTTCTGCTTATTAATAGTTAATAAGCTAGTTATTAAGTTTAGGTATAGGGTAGGATCAGGTTAATAGAATAATGCTAATAAGCAACTAGTTACTAGTGGGAATTGGTTCCTATTCTCTATATTAATTGTTGTTAGATGAGTTAGATTGTACCTTCATGAGGTGTCGAAACTAAATTGCTCCCATTATAAAGCTTTGAACTGAACATCTGTCTGCAACAAAGTTTGAAGAGTAGTGTTTCTTGCATGTTTTAAATGCACTGGGGATATATTGTGCTATTAGCGATAAAGTGAACATAGTTGCATCTACAAATAAAAGCCTTCGTTGCCCTTCTCTCCTGTTGTTCTTGATGAACTTGGCAGATATGAATACGATGTTTGAGAACATTGCGTATTAAGAGACGTTTCTGGGCAAAAATCTGTATTATTAAATGCTACATCATACAGTGCACCGAAATCTCTGTATGAGATGCTGCAACATTTAATAAAAGCCAACATCAAAGGGGGGAGAATGAGGGAAATGGAGCAGGTGGACAGAAACGCTGCACAAAAGCTGCAGTCAAATGTTTGCTTGAGAGTTTCTTTTATCTGAGAAATTACAAAAATGCTTCGAGAGAGCACCTTCTGCCCTTTTACATTGACTGACTAAATTAACATGCAATTTAACTTAAATGCCAAGTTTGAGGATAGGGTTTTGGAGCAATACATCAGGATTTAAATTAAGCATAAAAATATGGTTTCTGTCTGAGAAAACAAATCTAGTGCCGGGCACAGTGTGACCCAGACTGAAGTCTGAAGCAGCTTACAACATCATTTATGCCCACCGCAGAAACTCTCAGCCAAATAGGATGTGTTATTGATGATAGAACTCATACAACAAAAAGCATTTTAATAAGAATATGGGTGAAGGGATTGTGAGTGCTATAACAAAAAAAAAAAAAACAATGTACATAAACTGCAAATGGCAAAAAATGAACTTTTGCATGGCACCTGGGGATTGATGCCATTTTTTTTTTTAACTTTTCTTTAGTTGTTTCTGCACAGTAAAAGCAAAAAGAGATAAAAAAAAGAAAGGGCCAAACCAAACTAGACAAATTAGAATGTGATATCTACCATATAATGCAGTTTGTTTACCGTAGGGAGTCCAACCCCTGCGCGCTTCAAAAAAAGAAAAAAACAAGGAGGGAGAGTAAAATTACATACCATAAACTCCACAGAAGCTTTAAAAGGATTGAAATGACTTACTAGCAATTTAAAGCAAATTTAACCATACCACAAAATGATACTTAAGTTCTCCGCCCTCCATTAGAATATATCTTCCCAGGAAAAATGAGAAAAAAAAAGATAGCTGTTAAAATCTGTTCAGTTTATACCTAATTTCTTTGGACACTGTCAACGGCAAACAGATGGCTCACATTCCATGGAGGTTTTCATGTTAGTATTTGAAGGGGTAAAGGCAGAAGATAAACAATGACAAATCCACTTAGAGGCTTCAGTGTTAGTAAACGAGAGAAAAAGAGAGAGAATTCAACTAATCTGTCAAACAAGATGGTTCAGGGAGGGTTTTGAAGGAGGGATCTTGCAGAGGCAGCAGCGTTAGAGTAAAGAATGACAGCAGCAGTAGCGACTCACTCGTTATTTAAGGTAAATGAATGACAAAAGCAAAAATGTCAACACCCGTTATGTGCTCGTTTATGCCTGCTCGGCGTTGCCGAGCCTGGAACTTCCGTAATTTGTCGTGGCAGAACAAAAACACAGCTCGTTCGTTAACAGATGCAAGGTGCGCCCTCAGCTCGGTAAGCAACACTTGAGCTAAAGGTTACGGCAGTCAAACAGAGAAATATCAGCGGCGGCAGAAGCAAGCAGGCATAGTGTGTTTCTGCACGATGCACCCTATCATATAATCATATGTCAGCATTAACGGATTGAAAAAAAAACAGCCTTGACTATGAACGCTGCTTTTTTGAAGGCTGTGAGAGAGGGACCCCTTTTATTAGGTTAAATGATAAATAGTAAACATCCCCCCTTCTCCACGAGATGGAAAGCCTGCTGAATGCAGACAGATTATTTTGCCGGCGTAATTGAAGCATATTCACAGTCGTGGATTTAATCACAGGCAAAACAGAACGGTGCAGTCTGGACTTGAATGGAGTCGCCAAATCAAAACACTCCTCGTCAACAGGGACCCACACACACATCCGTACTGGTTAGTAACAACTGGAAGGTAATTATTGCCGCCGTCTATGTCTGGAAGAGTCTGTGGCTTAATGGTACTTCAATCCTGCTGTGAAGAAGATTCCTGAAAGCCCTCCAAGAATCCAACAACAGAAATATTTTGCTTAGTGCTTAAAATGTAAATCTATTTTGCTATCAGAGTTACATATTACCTTGTTAAGTCTCTGACGGCTAGCATTGTTAGGTGGACAAACTACAAAACAATTGCCTTGGCAACTAAAGTACCTGTGAGACCATCTGATTCCAATTAAGCCTGGGCTTTATGCAGTTCATCTCGAGGTAAATGCCATTCGGAAGTGAGCACTTTATTTTAAATCAGAATGTTATCTGGATTTTTTTTCTTAGGATTTTCTTCCACTGTCTTGTGGATTCTTGCAAGCTCTGGGATCAACAAAAGTGCATGATTCTTGCATGTTTTGGCTAGCAAGATTTACAAAATTTTTAAGCCTAAATACAATCATCAAAATCTAAGCATAGGCAGTGTGACACAAATTTCCGTCAACTCTTTTTATTTCTATTTAAACTCTGCTAATAGTTAGAACAGAATAGTTTGCCAGAGCACAAACTTTAGACGCTTTTCCACTGTTGAGTCGAACGGTTCTAACAACTGTCAGGTACAGTTCCAGTTGTGTCTCCAAACCGTTCTCATCCCAGAATTCTCGGCGCAGTTTACACAACCGTGATGAAACGTACTAATAGAGTGCGTCGTCGTGACGTCGCCAATCAGGATCTGTCACTTGTCTGTTCCCTGGCTACTAGCTTTTCTGTTGCTTGCCAAGCACGCTATTTGATGCAATGTAAACATAACGCAGTGGTTATTTCAGACCAGTCGCACATTTCTCTATTTTTGTAAGTCCAGCACGAATGGATGCATCCAATGGAATCCTAGTTTTAAAAACGTGCTGGATTTACGAAAATTACGAAATAATCGTGTCCCTCACACGAAAAAATAGATTAAATGATAATTTCGTGATATAGTCACTAACTGCCGTGCGACTGGGTTGGGTTATTTACACCTCATTTCATATATAAACATTTGTGTTCCCACAGCAATTTGAATTGCATTCCAAAGAGATCCGTTATCAGCCCGCATTGAAAAACGAAACCAGTCGGAACCAGCCAGCTCGTATTGGCATGGAATGGAACAATAGTGGAAAAGCGCTATTAACACAACAACATTGTAAAAGTAAACTAGTAAGCAAATTGTCTTTCCTATTCGACATCATGATGTTTAATGTCCCCGACTACTTTTGTTGTCCCATTGAGCTATTTGTTAGCAAACACATATAAAATCATATTACTGACACATTTTAATGTCATAGTATAAAATCTGAAAATTGTATGAGCTTGTGTTAAAGAAGCATTTAATTATATCAATTATATCCATTTTACTATAGCTGCTTTTACAGCATTAAAACTACTCTAGCGATTTTTCACACTAGCAAACTTCAAATTCATTAATACTGTAGTTATGCATTTCTACATGTGTGTTATACAATTACAGTTAAGTTAACCAAAGTAAAGTCATCAAAATTCTGAAAACAAACTCAAATGAAGCACCCTGTGGAGCCACCATATGCAAAAGTGAACGTTACCTGACGTAGGTTGCGGGACACGCGGACAGCGTGCCAGGCATTGTCGTTGAATTTGCCGTCAGACGGCTCCACCAGAGCCTCGAAGGCGCCGGAGCCCAGGTTGATGACCAGGCACACGGCCCCACTTTTCAGAGACAGGTTGACGTAGTCTGCAGACTTGCCGGTGTGAAGCAGCAGGCCGTTTCGCTGCAGTGTTCGGAAGGACAGGGTGATTTCATCTGTGCTGCTCTGGATAGGCTTTTGGGACAGGTCGTAGCTGAAGAACTCATTACCCTTGAACGTGGCCACTGACTCCACTTGGCCTTGTTGAAGGGAGATAGAAAAAGGCAAGGGAAGGTCGTTAGAGCTGGGATGGATTTGGACCAAGGGTATGAGAACAGACTTCTCTTTATATTCTCTGTGTTTTATAGACTCGCACAGAACCAAGCAAACATTTAAGGATGAACAAGTGGAAACAAAGAATTAATGAAATGGCAATGCATGTAAAATGGTCATAGCGGGTTTTACAACCCAGAAATGTTCAGGCAGGACTTGAGCCTTGATGTGATTTTGGCTAATGAGGGGTTTAAGGCCACTGGCTCAAATGAAGCATAAACGAACCAGAAATTAACAGTACAAGACAGCTGCAAGCATGAATCATTGTACATGTCTTTGGCATGAGAAAATCTCACTGGATTACTACACGTTTCGTTATTCGCGCTTCCCATAGACATGAAACGCAGAGGTGAGTGATGTCACACATGTAAATGAGCGTAATCTCCCCCAGCGCCGTTCGCATCAGCTAATCGTGAAGGTCATTTATGCATGTAAAGCTTGCCTTCCTGAAATTAAATCGCGAGTGTGCAATTAAACGAGCTGAAAACGGGCTGTCAGGAATGATCTAAAATAAAACACAGCCGCACTTTTAAATAACGGTTTGATTTACCAACGCCACTGTAAGATGTGAAAGCTTTGATGAACGAGGTAGAGTTTCAAAACACAGTCATTAAGAAAATAGGCGACCGAGGAGCCAGCTTGTCAAAATATCCCATCTTCGTTATTTTAGGTCATTTAAAATCATCACTTTCGCAGACAGCTTGTTCGTTTTGCCCTTATTTCCAGGCCTTACGTACAGTATGTCTAGACCACACCACCTGTTAATCTTTGGGGATGTGCAACATGACAGATTTTAAAACGAGGATATTCGGTGGGTTGCTTGTGTGATGTAAAGGGAAGCCCTGTATAATTAGCCTAGTTTCGGGTTGGTCTGACCCCAATTGGACACGATTCTTAAGGCAGAGTGTTTACATAAGATGTGTTTAAAACAGCTAGACAGCACAGCGGAAAGTATCAGGCAGTTTTAATCTCGTCAACAAAATGACTGTTAAATCATGGTAATAAATTAAATGATGGTCATTTAAACATACTGCTGAAGAAAATAAAAGTAAATATAAAAAAAAAAACACAGACTGCAATATATTAAAAATCTCAAAGAGTTGGAAAGAGAATTTGTTGCTATGACTTATCGCAAGAGGCAAAAGGTTAAGTTTTAGCCGCATAACTTTGGTTAGTGGAAACACCATCATTTCGCAATACTTTTTGATTGACATTTATTAAATATCACCAAAGTTTTGCACAAATCTGTAATGGAGACGCGGCTTCTAACAGGTTAATTTATAATTGTTACAAACTAGCAGTTGTGACTTTTTTCTCAGAATAGTGAGTTATAAAGTCAGTATTGCGTGATATAAACTTACAATTCCAAAAAGTTTTTTCTCAGAATTGGAAGTTTATATCTCACAACTGAGTATTTTTTTTCTCAAAATTGCATTAATAGTTGCAATTCTGGAAATGGCCGTTAATAGTTTACAACGCCTCTTCTAAACAATCTTATTAATTTCTTAAAAAAAAAATAAAATAAAAAATAACTGATACCAAATATTTGAACAATAGTATAAATGCAATTTTAAATCTACTGAAGCATCTGCACAAAATGAAAAAAAAAATAATACATACTAACTTGTCATTTATTGCGACTCACATGCAAACTTTACTAAAATGAATGAATATGACTGGACAAAAATTGACTAAATTAAAGATATAGTACCTCTAGCATAGCATAGAATAGCTTACACCATACACATACCACCACACCAGTTCTTATGGCTTTCAATCAGGCATTACAAACAGCCTCCTAGGGTCCTAGATGCACTCAGTTCAAAAGGCAGACCAAACTGTTTATGATACCAGATGAAGCCATTTTTGATAAAATTGATACATGTCTACAAAATCTATCAAGTTTCTGGCAACACATCTCAAACGATCTTGTTTTAAAGCACCGGAACAGTAATATTCGTCCTTCAGATATGCATACATAACCTGCTCAGCTGCTAAAAATAGTATGAAATATTCCATTCCAGGTTTAACCAGCAGAGCATAACATTAATTTGAAGACTTGTGATATTTCATCAAGCAAGAAGGCTCAAACCATCAGTTAGGAAAGAAACGATTGGGCACGAATCAACCAACCAGACATCTTCACCAAGGAAATGTGACCTTGCAAAATTACAGCGGCAGAATCCTATCACAGTGCCACTTGGTTCAGTGGAGAATAAACAGCCAGAGCGTGTTCCACAACAAGCAGCTCTACCACGTACAGAGGAACTCTTTAAGAGATGACAGAAACCAAGCCCCTGCTGAGCCATGTGTGCTTAAGAGTTTTTTTTTTTCTCCTTCAATTTCTCACTGACTACAGGGTGACGCAAAGAGAATATGACCCACAAAAGACAGGGCTATGACTAAGTATAAGGTAACGTTTCTAACAATAAACCGACGTGACATGATGGGACTCGACAGTATCAGAGAAGCTTTAAACTTTTCAAAAGTGCATCCTGAAAGTGCCTCAGATGTTACCGCTGCAGCAGCAAATGTTCTCAGATAGTAACAACGCTTCTGACAAACGAACTATGACTGAAATATATTCGCAAACGAAAAGCTTTGTTTGCATTAAAGGTGCAGTGTCTAATTTTTATGATTTTTATGGAATATGAAAGATTTTTGAGGTGCTTTCTGCCTGTCGATCGTCTTACATGTTAATAGGGCCAAATAATATGTTAATAAGCCAAACTGTATATAGTCAGCAGGAAGCTGAAAGCGTGATCATCGTTCAAGTTAAAGCAGCAAATTCAGGTTCATAAGCAGATGATAGTTGTTTGTTTGTCATACAGGAATAATATTTTATATATAAATAAAAATCTAAATATGTTTACTGCTGTTTTTGACAACTTCGACATTCTAAATACAACCGTGTTTTTGTTCAGTGAGGAATAGAATAAAATAAAAGAGATAACCCCACTGGTCAAACTTCAGAATAGGGGGTCAGAATAATGCATTAATTAATGGTTAATTTGTTCACAATTAAGCATTAGTTGAGCAAAAA
>JAUMHG010000024.1:4685333-4700001 GCA_032359395.1 Enteromius anoplus
TGCTCAACTAATGCTTAATTGTGAACAAATTAACCATTAATTAATGCATTATTCTGACCCCCTATTCTGAAGTGTTAACATACCACTTTATATTCGGTGGCCCTTTACTAAAAGGTTTTTAGATCAAAAGATAAGAACAATGTACTTACTGCGTTCGTATGATGAGCTCAGATGCAAAATCCTCTAAGTGCCGTCATAAAATTTCTTCTAAAATGAAAATTTTTCTCAGGCTCCTATGTTTATCTTCAGTTATTTAATTTTAATGGCAATAAAATGAACATATATTTATTGCTAATAAAGTGAAACTACTGAACCTACAAATAGGAGTCTGATAAAAAACCCTTAATTTAGAAGAAAATTTCAAGTTGCACTTAGAGGATTTTACATCCCATTTCATAATGTATTGTAAAACACATTTGCTGCTATTGGGGTGGGATATAGTTAATGTCAGGAACAGGTTTGGTGGTTCTGGGCATATGTAAGGGTGGGTTGAAGTGTATGGAATGGGTCAACAGTGTAATTGTAGATGCAGGTAATTAAATAAAAAAAGTTTTTTTTTAAAAGTGTGTGTACATATATATATATATATATATATATATATATATATATATACAGTGTATATATACACACAACATAAGAACATGCAAGTACACAATAAGGGTACAGTATCAACTGATTAATTTAAATGTAACTAATATAAAGTGGGACAGAATAGAATAGAATTCAGATGAACAGAGATTACATTACTACAATAAATCATTTATGATTAACCAGTGAGAAAACTTAAAATAAAAGAAAAATGAAAATTGTGTCATTAATTACCCACCCTCATGTCGTTCCAAACCAACTTGCGATGGTACAGTAGGAAAATCCTTTTTTGCTCAAAGAAAACAAAAATTACATCACTTACAACTATCCATTCTTCTACCGCCATTTTAGAGAGTATGTGTACACCTTCCTCTAGGCGTGAAGAACTGCAGATTACGTGCATGCGTGTGCTTTCACCTGGATGCAAACAAAGCTGATTACAGTATGTTAAAGCTTGCACATACGGTACATTGTGATACTCTCTCAAATGGCAGAACACATAAGTCACGGGAGAAGGATGGATAGAGTAAATTATGTCATTTTTGTTTTCATTGCACAAAAAAGTATACTCCTAGCATCACAATTGTAAAGTTGAGTCACTGATGTCACATGGACTGTTTTACGGATATTTTTGCTACGTTTCTGGACCTGGATCATTGCCAGTTGCACTGGCTCTCTGATATCATCAAAAATATCTTAATTTGTGTTCTGAAGATGAACGGAGGTCTGACGGGTTTGGAACGACACGAGGGTGAGTAATTAATGAAAAATGAATACACATTTTTTGGATTGAACCCTTTAATAGTACAGTCAGTAAAAGTATTATAACACCAGTGAAGATTGGGTTGTTGATGTTTGCCTGCCATTCTCACTCTGCCTGCTATAGCGTAAGTGAACGCACTGATGATGTAAGCTGTATGCACGAACAGTGTGTGCAGAGGTATGCAAATACATATGTTGACAGGCAGATAGAAAAATCAATCGAAAAGCTCAGATCCTATGCCTTCAACAGAATACTGTATATCAGCGGTTCTCAATCCTGGTCCTCGCGGCCCCCTGCTCTGCATATTTTGCGTGTCTCTCTTTGTTAATGCACCCGATTCTGATAATCAGCTCATTAGAAGAGAGATCCGTGGATTAGCTGTGTTCCCAAACGACATGGTCCCTACACAGTGTCCGTTAAAGTTCACTTCACTTCGGAACATTCATTTACGGATTTGCACCGTAAATAAGTGAATACGATTTAAATTACGTCTCGCACGCTTAAATGCACTTTGAATGGAACGTATAAATTCAGTTCAAACTGGAATCATGGCGAAGTATTCAGTGATGTCCACTTCGAAGTGCGCATACGTTCGAACAGAACAAATGACAAGAAAAACATACGGAATGCGCAGAGCGGGATTGAGAACCACTGATCTAGCACAGTGTGTGCGAGTGTGTGACACGTAATTTAAATCGTATTCACTTATTTACGGTGCAAATCCATAAATGAATGTTCCGAAGTGAAGTGAACTTTAGCGGACACTGTGTAGGGATCATGTCGATTGGGAACACAGCTAATGCACGAATCTCTCTTCTAATGAGCTGATGATCAGAAACAGGTGCGTTAACAAAGAGAGACACGCAAAATATTCAGAGCAGGGGGCCGCGAGGACCAGGATTGAGAACCACTGCTGTATATCAATAACTCTAAATACATTTAGACCACTTAACTTAACAAAAATGTTTCTGAAGACAATCACCTACTCCACCTTTAACATTAATAACGTGATTAACTGCATACTGTGATTTTATTTTAGCAGGATATTGGCCGGTAGAAGGTGAAATCAAGTTATGAATATTATAGTTAAGACAAGATGTAATTGGTCAATATTAGAAGACCTACAAGTGTCACTATGTATATCACAAAAGTAAATAGGGTCTATTTTTGATTTCAAGTTGTCTTTAATTAGAAATTTGTCCAAAGAAGTATACGTACAGTACATGACACAAGATTGCGAGTGACAGTTTTGTAAACTGGCCTGAAACTCTCTCACACTGGCCCTGGGCCATCTGGCCATCTTTACTGTTGAGCCTAATAGTCAAAAAATGGTCTAAAAAGCAGGTTTAGCATTAATTTGACAAGTAACGTGTCTGCTAGTTCCGAATAATGGCTATTTATATTCACCACGGTCAGCATTCGAGTAAATGGGGAAAGTTCTGTTAAAAGCGCCAAATAAACACACTCCACTGTTAGAGCATTAATGACACTCTCCTTCAGGCCAAGCCAGAGGAAAATGGAGCAAAACAACAACCACTGGAATCGCCCCTTTACAGAGAGTCTGTAAAGCCAGCTTTAGTTATGTGCAGATATGTGGTGTTGCTGATGAGATGTCTAAATCTTCATGTCCAGCCTCCGATCTGTAACTTCAAAAGAGATGCGAGAAATAAACAGCGCTCACCCCAGACCTTCGGAGCGTGCTGACGGGATGCTCTCCGTGTAGGCTAGAGCAGAGTAGCCTGATTTATTTAGTTAAGACTCCTTTGTGTCTTTGATATGACAGGACTGGAGCAATCAGTTCTTTAGGCGTCAAGACTTACTGTCATTACGAACTAATGTCCATGTCTCAGATATGAAAACACTAACACTAAATGAGAGGGGGTGTGAAATCAACAGCGACAGACTGGGAGAAGGAAAAGAAAGACAACGAGGTTATGAGCTGGAGAGAAAGACAGAGAGGGAGGACATGACATGGATTGCGGGGACTTATGATCAAACTAGGGGTGGGAGGGAAATAAATCCATTCACGGAGTCACTCTCAAGTGATTCCGGCGCACAAAAATAAAAGAATTTAAAAAAATAGAAGAATTATTATTAATTCTGTTTATTGAAAAATCATTTGAAGGACAAAACGTTACAGATAGAGAGTGCAATAATAGGCATTGAGGTCATAGTGATTAAGGATGGAGTCACGCTGGTTTTTTGTCTATTGGTTAACAAGCATTTAAGTCCTTTACAATGCAGCATTTTTTTTTCCAGTTATGCATTATGATTTACAGTATGTTTTGTAGTATTTTAGCTCTTTCCTTGCCATTAACACACACACACAAAATAAACTATGCCATAAAATACAGTTATTTCATACTATGTGCACTTCAAATCCATTATTGACATTCACATAAGGCTCATTAATATAAAACTACGTTTATTTGGACCATTTGTTTCCCAATGCCCATTTCCTACAGTAATTTTATGCCTAAAATGTGTTTTAATATCACTGTTAATAAGGATTGTATGATCTCTGTATAATATATTTGATAACACTTTAGAATAAGTAACACTTGTTAACTATTAGCTATGACCTTTCCCTCGATAAATTCTTAATTTGCTTCTTATTAATAGTTTTATAATAAAGCGGTTGTTAAGTTTAGGTATTGTGTAGGATACAGTCATGCAGAACAAGGCATTAATATGTGCTTAATTAGCACTAATAAATGGCTAATATTCTATTGACATGCATGCTAATAAGCAACTAATAGGTGTAACCATAACCATATATGTATTTGAATAATTCTTTTTAGATTTTTTCCACTAGGGGAAGTGGCTTCCAGACAAGTAAGCTAACATGTTCACCAACATTCAGCCGCCTACATGAATCAAAACAGCCATTACAGAGAATAATATTGATGTTGTGCAAGATTTGGTGGTTTTGATGGATGCAGACATCCACAAAAATGCAATTTTCTTCAAGCTCAAAATATTGTTTCTTTGATGGAAGTTGCCCACATTCAAATGTTGATTTAAAGCTATTATGTTTTAGGCTCTGTTCTTCATTTTGATATATTTATTCGCTGTTTACATATTCATACAATAAAGAATTCTGGGGGACGAGATGAAAGATCTCTGAATATGATAAAAAAATGCAGGTGGTGGCTGGGAACGTAAAAATGATACTCTTGCAAGAAAGAGAGTCAGTAAGTAAATGAGCAAATAAAAGTAAATATCCAATATACAGTAGGTGCATATTCACACAAAAAAGTCACAAGTTCAGGAGTTAAACTACACTGGCTGTGTTTTATGTTATTAAATCACAAAAAACAATTGACTCTTGTGAGTAAGTTGACTTGGAGTCAAACGGCTTTATTTTATAACACCCTAAAACCGATCAAAGTCCCTCAAAATCGAAGTGTGAGTTATGATTCCCATCAAACACCGCATTCTAAACTCTTTTTCCCACAGAAACCGCACATTTCTAAATAAGAGATGGCGGTATTTCCGGAATTTGGATTGTGCCAAATTATTGCAGGGTGTTGAACAGAATAAAGCCAGTAAAAACAAAATTGAAGCAATTGAAAACAATAATGATAAAGCCCCAGTAAATACGCAGCCGGCCGATGGGAGAGAAGACACAGGCCACACTGTAAAGACCGACTGAATGCTGCACAGTGGGAAGTAATGGCAATCCAAATGTAATCTTGAGTGTTATTATTCCAGCAAACTGTGCCCTCTCACGAGGATGCAGCATCTGAGGCTCTCATCACGACCTCTCCCTCTGCCTGGCTGAGCTCAAAGTGCGGATCTGAAGCAGACATGTCCAATTAAAGATACACACGCGCTCCAACCCCACTGCTTCTGATGAGACAAACAGAGACACACACGACACAGAACTCATTTTTAATGTCGTCTGTGGTGGTGGGTTTATATACCGCTTTTTCTGACAGGTTGGTTTGTCTCTGCTGCTTGAGGAGAGTGAGAGAGAAATATCAACAGCTGATTAAGTCAAGGCCCTGCAGCAGCCGAAGTCATTTGCTTTGCAGATTAAACATGGCTATGAGAGAGAGAGAGAGAGAGAGGAGCAAGGGAACGCATATCTATTGGAGGTAACTGTGCTATTTTCCCCTGTGTGCTGATAGAAGATGAGACTGACCATGACAGTAATGTGCGTCAAGGGACACCAGCATTCAAAGAGCACTACATCAACAACAATAAAACTAGCACTGATGTTTTCAGAGTGGACAATATAACACCTGATCAAAAAAGAACAAATATATTTATTAAAAAGAATAACAGAAAACAAGTATTAAACAAACGATTTAAATAACTCAAACAACAAACAAACACAGGTTTTTGGTAACACTTCATAATAACTACACACTATGAGTAATTAGTAAGCACTTATTTCATCCTTTATAAACCATGGTTACAACATTATTATGCATTAGTAAACCGTTTACAAGTGCATCTATTAATGCTTTGTTCTTGAGCATATATATATATATATATATATATATATAGAAAATATATAATGTAAAAATAAATAAATAAAAATTCTGTTTAGCAGGCAAGGGGATTTATTCATTTTATTACATAAGATACACAAAATAAATATATAAATGTTTTCTAGCTTGTCTAGCATTACTAATTTTATTGCATAACATACAATAAATAAACACAAATAAATAAATAAATGTTTTTTGCTTGTTTAGCATGCAAGGGGTCTATTACTAATTTTATTGCATAACATAAAATAAATAATCTCTCTATCTCTCTCTCTCTCTCTCACACACACACACACACACACACACACACACAAACTTGCTTGTTCGTTAAGCATGCAAGCAGTCTTTGGATCAATCACTATTCATTTCATTACATAACATGACCAAATAAATATAAATAAAAACAAAATGTAAATAAATAAATAAACAAATAAATAATTACATGCTAAATAAATTAATAATAATTGTGTCACACAACATTAGATAGATAGATAGATACTACACACAGATACACAGGCAGTTAAATACATTCATATAAATAATTACAATGTCAATATATATGTAAATAAATGCCTTTTTTTGAAAGTTCTATTCCAAATCCACAGACTGTAATATTCTAGGTTTAGCATAAAATCTTGGTCCACAGTGTACCGAATGGCCCTGCCTACACACACACATGCAGCGCACATAATTTAGATCATATTAAGAACATGTTTATGCAAGAGCTCAACATAAAATGCATATGGACTTAATTGATTTGTAAGAGAAATAGAGCAGAAATAAATGAACAGAGGTTTCCCTCGAGGAAGATGACAACAAGCTCAAAGCAGAGTCTCGCTGGTCTTTACGGAACATGTCTTCTCCTCCCCAGCCCTATGGTGTCATTAAACCTCATCTTTAAAATATTAAAAGCACCCACAGGCCGCTTTGCTCTGCTCTTTTTTCTCTAAGGACAGATTTTATCTGTGAAATCCAGCAGAGTTTTCATACAAACAGTATGTCACCACAATGAAGACGGTTGCCAGCCATCTGATCAAAGCACTCCAACAACTGTTAAAAAGTCTTACTGTCTGAAATAAACACAAAATGAGGGGAACTTCTTTCACATTGCTGTTTAAAATCATAGCGTACTTCAGCATTATTCAAATTTTTTTATTTTTTTTATTTCTAATCTTGAATTTAATTTGAAACAAACATGATGTATAGAACAAGATTTCATGCTAAACCTTAAATATTACAGTCTCAAGCAGACGTAGCATACAGTAGTAGTGTATGGATTTTGAATAGAACTTTCCAAAAAGACATTTATTTTCATATATATTGGCATTGCAATTATGTATATGTATGCATGTATTTTTCTGCATGTGTATTTGTGTGCAGTGCTCGACCGATACATGTATAGTATTTTTTGACAACCGATACCAAAATGTCTTTAAATTTCAATTGAATTTCTAAACATGAATTTTATTTTAAACAAACCTGATGTGTAACCATTTTAATTAAATATGAATTTGACTAGATTCAAAAATTAAATAAAAATTAAGCACAAATATCTGATGTTAGTTAGTGTTTTTATATTTAATTTAAATTCACCAAAATATGAATTGCCCCCAACTCTTAAATTGGAATTCAGCATCGAAATATACATGACTAGATTAAGAATATTTATATATATTTGTTTTTATTTATGGCATTTTATATTAGATTTTTATATAATCACCTAAAATAGTCTGATGTTGTTGCATGTCCAAATTAAAATTAATATTGCTGTCTGTGTTTTTTGTTTCAACAGTCCTAAATTACACAGGTACAATATTTAAAAAATGTCTAAGTAGTGACTATTTAAAATTGCTTCAATTGCATTTCAGTAAATGCCTTTAATAGCATTCCAAATGAACATTCTGTATTCTGCAGCCAATTTGAATCGAACTCATTATCTGAAATGAAGCCAATTCTTTCATTTTGAATTTTTCCCAACCCTGTTTCACAGATCACCCACATGTATCTTTACGAATGGTTCACCCACAAATGAAAATGTACGTACTCTTATAGTTCATCCAAAATGTTGATGAGCTTATTTTTATTGAAACAGATTTGAGGAAATTTAGCTTTACTTGACTTGCTCACAAATGGATCGTCTGCACTGAATGGGTGGCATGGAAGTCCAAAACGCTGATAAAAACATCACAACAATCCTCAAGTAATCCACATCACTTCAAGCCCATCAAACTAACACATTGTGAAGCAAAAAGCTGTATGCCTGTCAAATCCATCATTAACTTTCAATTGCCACAGCTAACCAAAATATGAATTCAAAACCCATAGTGAAAAGTGTTTTGGACTGTTTCATTGAAAATGAACAACTTTAATTTACATGTGGTTTATTGAGTCACTTTATTTAGCAGTTTGGACACCCATTCACTGCAAAGGGTCAATTGGTGTTAATATCTATTTAAATAAATCAATCATTACATTTGTGTATAAGGAAATCAGAAACGTTCATTAACAGAAGACTATCTCTGCTGAATGCTATAAATAAAAATCCCAATCGTAAATGCACATCCCTCTCTCTCACATTTTGTCCTGCACGGTCAATAGACATTCACAATATTTGTTCCACACGCAGCCTGGCTCAGCACCCTGGGTAAAGCCCTGTATCTCCAAAGCAATTCATCTCCTGCTGTAATGCAGCATATAGACTTGCAAATAGGTTATCCCTTGATCTGGACTCTGCTGTGAAAAAAAGATAATCCCTGGCGCAGGCCACAGGCCTCTCATAAATAAAAGTTAATGAGAAAAAAAAAGGAAAACAAAAGGCCAATTTTGCTGTGATGCAATCTGCTTGCAAAACAATACAAACCGCTCCGGCAACCTTTGATTCTTTATATCTATAAAGGTGCGTGTTTGAAATGCGGGGAAGAATGCTGTTCCATTCGTGCAATGTTCCTCCACTATCATGCAGCTTCCTCTTGGGAAGCTTCAATCAACAAACCATCATTATCGTCGCATGAGCATATTTCACTGGCAGGAGAAAAGATTCTCACAAATCGCAGCCTCAAGGGAAGATCATTATCTGTCGAAAGAGAACAACCTGTGCAATTATTTTTATTCCAGTGGACTACTACCACTCGCTGTTTAGCAGTTTTAAACACTGGAAAACTTAAATATATACAGTTGTGCTCAGCACAAGTTCTCAAACCCACATTTAAAGGGATAGTTCACCCAAAAATGAAAAGTCTGTCATTAATTATTCACCCTGGTGACACTGCAAACCCATAAGACCTTTGTTCATCTTCGGAACACAAATTAAGATGCAATCCACAAGCTTTCTGACCCTGCATTCTAGACAGCAATGCAACTGACACATTCAAGGCCCAAAAAAGGAGTAAAGACATCGTTAAAATGGTCCACATCATTTCTTCTCTTCAGTCACAAGAATACATGACAACACGGTACTGTAGTTGCGTTGCTGTCAAAATTCCAGTTTTGGAAAGAGGGTGAGTAATTAATGACAGAATTTAAATTTTTGGGTGTCCCCTAAATAAATAGGTTTCTCCCTCTGGCAATATAACAAATCCTATATTCCTATAAAAACTGATCCTATTATTTTGTATCAAAAGTAAAGAAAAAAAATCAAGTAGAACTGCATAATAAGTTTGATCATCATGCTGAAAACTAATAACTTCACCATAGGTCAACATACATGTAACCTTAACATACATCAATAACAACATGGCGCTGATTCTACCAAAGCAATGACGACTGAAGACTGAAAATCAATGCTCAGGGTGAGGCTTTCCTATATTGTGTGTGTGTAAAGGAGGGGGGAGGTGCTGTGGTTTTGTCCTCTGAACCTGTCATCACTGTGGAAAGCTAAAGAGATTTTGTGACTGGCAGAGGCGCTCTGGGGAAAAAAACAAGGTTTCCAGAAGTGTCGGAGGGTAAATGGAATTTCTGATCATGGCAGTCTAAACGTGGTGAACCGAGAAACAACAGAACTGCCTCTAACAAAGCTCGAGCAATCATTGCTATACCTGCTCCAAACAGCTGTGTATTATTGCATCATACTGAAAAGCCACGGGCTTCGTAGACAATCAATGAACACATCAATACTTCATAATTGTAGTATGAGATACGAACGAGGCACCAAAATGAACATTTACAAGGTGGAACCTGAAAACTGAATGATGATTCTCCTGACCTGTATACTACATGATACAAAATCAAAAGAAAAAACAAACAAAAAAAAGAAACAAGGCTTAAAAGTACTATAACGTACAGTATGCTTCAACAAAACAACTCATTTAAGTAAGATTTGCGCAAAACTTTGGCGATATTTGATAAAAGTCATTTAAAAAGTATTGCGAAATGTGGGCATGAGGTTACTACTGTACCTACATAAAGCATTCCAAATGGTCACTTACTGTCTGACAGTAAGGATGTTCCCTTTCCAGGCTGCTGGTGACATAGTCGGTTTACTACTGTGGGTTTTGAGACAGTGCACACGTGAGAAAACCAAATATATTGACAGCTTCGGTATTATGCAGAGCAACATGTTAGTCACTCTTGTCTGACTGATAAGGTGGCAGCAGTTCTCAAACAAATGTCATCTCCACCGCAGGAGCAAACATCAGTAGACTGACTCAGATGTGCTGGAGAGATGAGAGCAGAGAGATGAAACGGGGAGATTCCAGACCCCACAGCATCCACACAAGCTTGTGTCATTAGAGGGGTCCACAGCTAAAACCAACCTGCTTTTGTATGAGTGCTCCTGTTATATTTGCTGAGGCTTTGGAAAAGGTTTAGAGTGAGTGGTGTAGCTTGTTTGCAGTAAAGCCTGTTGCGATCAGTACATAATCTTCTGATCACAATGATTCGATCTAATCGTGAATGGCATAGCTAGGATCTTTGTGTACTTTAAATTCCAAGCGTGTATTTCAGTCACAGGCCTAAATACAGAGCAGCTCTGGAACATTTGAAGTGAAACTTGACTATGGTGGTTCAAGCCATTGAGCAACTCTGAACGCAAAGCACTCTAGCACTTATTTCCAAATTTGTATGAGGAAAAACAATGAAGTATTATCAGATAAGCACAGAAACCTCAAAGGTTTTGCTTTTTTTAAAAGAGCAAGTGGTTTTAATGAAATTGTCCTAAATGCAGCATAAAAGGGAATGTTTGAGGCAAGAAATATGACTAATACAGCAATATCTAAGTTTAACATAACAGAAAAAAATACACTGTAGTACTAGTACGTCAAACGCACATATACTGCAAAATAAATGAATGAATAAACAGAACACTTTTTAATCAGAGTATAGAAGTCAATTATACTCCTGGGATATTGATCTGAGCCCATCTAGGCTTAAAGTAGCTCATAATTCACCAGTTTAGGACTCCTAAATGTTTCCTCTAAGAGCATTTCAGAAAACATTTTTGCACTAAAACTAAATCTGTGAAATATTAGAAGTTGTGAAGCGACCACCTGAGTCACTAAGACCGAACCACAAACTATCCAACAATGGCTGTAGCCAAAAATCTGCCTTGGAATGCAACCATTTTAGAAACATCGGACGATAATAGGCATTTAAAAAAGATATACTGCCTTAATCACAGGGGTTTCATGAGAATTGTATAACTTGTATGGTATAAATTTCATATGATTACCCTATATCCTTGCTTTCATTAGCCAGTTGCGCAAGAATTATCAGCTCTTCTTGAGTCCTGTTTGGTTTTGTTTTACATTTGCATTTCTAACTATCCGTCATGATTATACCACTCTGTTTATGTGTTCACTAATTGTTTACAAGAAGCATAGATGTAAAAGGCTAACAATTAGCTGAACATATACCTGTACTTGTTTAATGAGTGACTTTTAGCATGCATTTTAAAATATCTTGTTTAAAATGGCAAGAAAAAATCATGCTTTACAAAATTTCTATGCATAAATCTCTGACAGAGCCTGCCCCTATCGACCAATCACTCTGTGCATAGTTAGTAAGCATGCTGACATCTTTTATAGCAAAGAGGTCAACCCCACCCTAACTCTTAGCTTAAGATTTCTCTCTGTTCCTTAGTAAGTGTTTGTCTCGGCTCGGCTGTGAATTGGTTTTAAGAGAAAAATCTTAGCTAAAAACTTTCACTGCTATTTAGAAGAATGAATAGTGGTAAGATAAAATGTTTTGTGAACATGGGCCCTGGTCAGTTAGGTAGCAGAGGGGGTTGTTAATCAGTTTCAGCTGCTTTGGTGCTAATGAAATTAAAAGCACGTGCACTAGATCGGCAACAATGAGACGACTCCCAAAACAGGTATGGTTTTACCTACCTGATCTCATAGCATAAATGTATGTGGGTTAGAGGATGGATACCCGACCCGAGCCCGATGGAACCCGACAGACCGGGCTGGGTTCGGACAGATATTTGGAAAGGATGCTCGGGTTCGGTCACATCAGCACGAATGTGCGCCTGTGTTGTAACTGCGCTTTTTGCCCCGTGTGCGCTGATGCTCTCATCTGTTGACATTTCAGAACGCCTTCCTACAGTTGCTAAATAAAAGCGGGCTTTCCAAACAAAAAAGTGCATGTGTCATTAGTATGAGAAAGAAATTTCATCGGGCTGGGATCAGGCTCAGACATAAATATCTTAATGCCTGTCGGGCTCGGGTCGGGATCGGTTACTGCTCTGTCGGCCGCGGGCCGGGCTCGGACAGAAAAATGCGGCCCGATCCGCACTCTAACGTGGGTGCACTTTGTAGCGAAACATGAAATATGTACCAACAAGTACATATCACTGCAGTTTTCAAACGACATTAACACTACGGGCAGTAAAACGGTTTCAATTAAAAAAGCAAAATTTTGGCACAATTACTTGAAGAATATCATGAAATGACTCCAAAACAATATCAATGAGATATTTGAAAACTGATACTTTTGAATGTTAAAATCACACATATCCAGCTTCACATCTATGGGGTTTTAAAGGCGGTAGGATTGTTCGGTAGCTCACAGAGTATAGAGATGTACTGGAGGGGCCAGGAGCTGTGGTTTGACAAAACAGTTCAAATCTGCATAAAAGGATGTTGAAACGCACAAATTTAAAGTTTAAAAAATTTGGTTGCATTAACAGATCCGTCTTTTATATCAGCTTTGCATTTGTTAACACTATCAGGTATGTTTAGAGTTGGATTTGGTGTAGGGCATATTTCCAACATTATAGAGCATTAGAGTAACAGAGTTACTTTTTAAGCTTGACATGTTACCCTTGGGAGATATTATCAGGAGACAGTTTTAGCTTTCACTGTTATGCTGATGATACTCAGCTCTATATTTCTTCTCTGCCAGGTGAAACACACCAAACTGAGAAACAGAATGCATAGCTGATATGAGAAATTGGATGACAAGTAACTTCTAACTGTTAAATTCTGACAAAAAACAGAGTTCAGAGTTTTTCCCCCTACTCATTTTTTGTGCCTGTTTTTCACTAGTTTTGCATTTGGCTAGGGTCAGTGTCACTACTGGTAGCATGAGGCAATACCTGAACCCTAGAGTATGCACAGGCAATCCAACTCCTCCACCATGGCCCATACAGTAAATATGGTTTGCCATGACTCCCAGCACAGTCTCAAGAGCATGGAGAAGATTCCGGGAGACAGGCAGTTACTCTAGGAGAGACGGACAGGGCCGTATAAGGTCCTTAACCCATCAGCAGGAAAGGTATCTGGAACAGGATGAGCACTGCCAGGGCCCTACAAAATGACCTCCAGTAGGCCAATGGTGTTAATGTCTCCGACCTAAGAGACCTGCACGGGTCTGATTTTTTAGTCCTGTTCCCGGAAGATTCTGTCCTGCGCTCACCCGCTCCCACAAAAATATATGTTATTTTCTCCCGCTCCTGCCCACAGAAAGCTGCAGGTAAACACATAAGTAGTTTTATTTTCACTGCTTCTTCCCGCTGCTCTATTATTTGTTTCACTTCACTTTTGAACATAAATAAAAAAGAAACAGAAAATAAACAATTATGTTATCTCAGTTTTATTTAATGTAATGATGAACATCAGCATAAACTAGGAACCTTTCAGAACAGTCAGAAATAGGCTAATAATTTTGTTGTGAGACAAAATAATAATAATAAATGTGTATGTCTGTGGTCAAACAGAAAAGCATAATAACCTAATGCTTGAGAATAGTAATTTCCAAACATTGAACATAAATTATCCTTATTTAAATAAAAATAGGCCAATTCAGGGCTTCAGATGTGTCTCTGCTCCAATGGTGCACTACAAGCTGGAATACAAAGTACATGGTATTTTAAATTTGCTCAATCTTGGAAATTTTCAATTCTTTTTCACCACTGGTGGACATCCTTGAGCCTGTGTTCTCAGACCGACTTGACCATTAAACATCATGCTTTCAAGTTTTGAAAAGCAGGTGGTGGTACATTTTTCTCTCTGTTTTCATAAAAGTCCAACTTACCAACTAAACTTTGACTGAATAAATAACAACTCGTCTTTCATCATCATCAATCATCTTTTACTGAAGCAGTTTGGGAGTGAGGAATGTCGCTATTTTCTAACCGGTCTCATGGCATAAACCAAGGTTATTATAGTTAACGAAAACGAACGAAAAGACTAAAACTAGAATTGAAAAAGCATTTTCGTTTACTGAAATAAAAATAAAAACGAGAGTTTAAAAAAAACGAAAACTAACTGAAACTGTTTTACATATATACAAAACTAACTTAAACGAAATAATATTATAACAAAAACGTCCTTCGTTTTCGTCTTTGTAATAAGCCTTTTGGGTGAATCTATTTACTTCCCGC
>JAUMHG010000024.1:4700101-4711213 GCA_032359395.1 Enteromius anoplus
ACTGAATTTGAAAACAAAAAGTCAAAACGAAATAAAAACTAAAACTAATGAAAAATCCAAAACTATTATAACCTTGGCATAAACGTACCTTTGTGCACTTTTTAGCAAGACACGAAATATGTACCAACAAGACCGTAGGTTTATAGTCCTGTATAACTGCAATTCAACAAAACAGTTAAAATCTGTGTAAAAGAAAGCTGAAACACCATGGTTGCATCAACAAATGTGCTTTAATATCAGTTTTGCATTTGTTAACACTATCTCATAGGTTTAGGGTTGGATTTGGTTTTTCAATTCTGAGCCGCCGCAATACATAACTATATCAAAGCAATAAAGATGTACGTATTGAACCTGTTTTTAGCGCCACTCAGTGGACATTTCTCTTTGAAACTGCGAGGAAACGTGCAGTAACACAAAAGTCAGTAAACAGAGGTACATATTTTTAAAAGACCAGGTTGGCTATTTTATAGAGCATGTGAATTTCATTTGGTGTCTTTAACTTTAAACGCTGCACACAAGTTGAAAACTCAAACTCAGATGCAAATTCAGTGAGAATTCAGTCTGTCATGACTGCATCGCAGTAGTTCGCCCTACTTTGTAACACTGTTTATTTTCCAACAGGATTGTTGCAATGTTGTCTTTCTGTTAAAACACGGAATCTAGCGATTCTTCGAAAATAAGAATTTTATCTTGTTGCCATTTACTGCTTTAGAGACTGACTTAGGTTTACTTGCAGACCAGAATGTTTGAAATAGATCACTAATTTTTTTCACGTCATTCAGGAGGAGGACAACTTCAGGTGTTTTATCCATCACAGTGGACTAGAACGCTTGTGAAAGAATGGTGATTAGTACTGTATGTGAGCATGTCTTGTGAAACTGCGGAGAGCTGCAATCATGTTTGCTCCTCTGTTAGTGACAAGTATCTCTGCCTTCAAACTATCTATTCCAAATACTTTTGAGATTTTGAAACAGTAAAGATTGAATGTCTTCGCCGGTTTCTGAAATACCTGCATCGAACGGTGATGCAAAAAGCACTTTTGACACCAAGTCGTAATTTTCATCCATTGAGGCTGATAGGTAAGATGTTTCTCAATAATTTTTGGACCAGATGTCAGTTGTCACTGCACAACCATACTGGTATCGGTCATGTCAGTGACAACAGCTCTTCTTAGTGTTTGTCCCCTTTCACTCAGACTTCATGACAATGTCATTGAATGTGGCAAAACTTCCTTCACATCGAATTTTACAATCTGTGCTGCTGTGTCAACGAGGTGTTGCGCTAGTTTAAAGAAACCTTGGCCAGAGACAGTGTCACAAGGTCTGAGGTCTGCACAAACAAAGTCAACACATTTTTCTGGAATTTCATCTTTTAATACCCATGATGCTTCAGAACTGAACTTTATGTGAGTACTTTGCTGCACTTGTTGTCGCATACTATCAAAAATCATTTCAAAATATCATACATGTATTTTGCTTTGCTTTCCTCTGTGTGGGCCATGAACCACGTGACAGTTAGCTTCTTACCTTGCACTTGTAAATCAGTTTTATTTTTGTCATTCGTGTTGCTTTTGTGCCGTAGATAGATAATAGATTATTTCCATTTTGTGGGAGTCTCGCAAATACTTTTATTCTCCTGTAACCCGCATACACATGAGGTCCTTACTGCATGTATATACACTTTTCTACAAAGGATGCACAATATATTGCATGTGATAGTTATGAGTATCTTGTCAGTAAAGTCAGTTCTTTGATTAGTAATAAATCTTAAAAATGTAATTTACATTAGATCACTGACACGGCTCTTTGTATGTAATGCCGCTCCATCTGAAAACAAGTGATGGAGATTTACCGCTAATTAAAGAACTGGCTTTACTGACAAGATGCGCATGACTATCGCATGCAATATATTGTGCAGCCCTAATACATACAGACAGACAAACAAACAGAGACAGACAGACAGAGAGACCGTAGTTTTAGCTGTTTGAAGCAGTTTTAATGCCAGATATATTAACAGCTCCCTGATGCCTGCAATTGTATATAGAGTATGATTACCCAACGATAAAACTCTGAGAGAAAGCATTGAAATAAAAATATTTCCTCCTACTGTATATTGTTTGTATTTCCTTTAAGGAATTCTATAGTATATGTTATTTTCTTAAAAAAAAAAATCGCCGTTAATCTAATCACAAAGTTATGTTGGGAGCTGGGTCTATACTACGCAAGCTATGATGACTTTTACCTTGATATTTTAGCGCGGATGTGTACCTAGCCAAATTGCACTGTATCCCTATTCGGACGGGACTAGTTTTCTAAACTACTGTACGTGTGAGCTTCGATTCTTATCATCTGTCGTCTGTACCATTTTGAACGGGAGTAACATCTCCGTGTTTATTAGAGAGGTGAGAGGGTCTGTTTTGTACATCTGGGCGTCACAGAGATCACGCGCTCTATATGCGTATGCGTGCATTGCTTTAGTCGTTCAGATTGATTAAAATTAGTATAATCACAAAAACCATGGTGAAGTTAAATGACTAGTACAGCAAAACCATGTTAATGTGTGGTTACTTTAGTTCAACTATTATGATTTTTATTTGTAGTAAACCCATGTTTAATTTTGATAATTTAAACACATGTAACCGAGTGCAGAAATGAAGGTGAGTAATCTTACCTGATACTGATATTACAATAGCCAGTCTTAACAGTTCACTGATCTGGCTCTTTATTTGTATTTATTTCTTTTATATATCAAAATATATTAAATGTGTGTGTGGTAAGAGGATCTACGGCATACTGCGTTGGCTAAAACACACAAGGAAACACATTGTGAAAAACAATATCACAGACTTCGCATTCAGACTCTAGAATTATCACAGAGGCTGTGAGAAAAAAACACAGACATGGCAGATTCGGATGCTATTAAAATCACCAAGTACGTCTGTGAAACAAAACGTTCTCTAACGACCCCCTGTAAAACTAGTCCTGTCCGGATAGGACTTTACCTTTAGTCATTATTTAGGTAGCACACATATTCTGAATGCCTTTGGCAGAATTCAAATGAGCTATATTAATCTAGACTAAAAAAAAAAAAGATCTATGCGCACCCCTAATTATTACATTTCAAAATAATACAACTAATCTTTATTTAATAATGAAAAAATTATTTGACAATTAAACTTCGAATTCTAGATATTCGGTCTTCAATCTAGTTTAATCATATAAGTTTAAGATATAGTAAAAGACAATAATTTCTAGGCAACTTACGCTTAAATTATTTTGCATAAACCATTAGCCAAACAATCATGATCATGACAGCCACATTTCACAGTCCACTACTTGGAGTGACAAAGACAACAAAAAGCAAAAAACTGGTATAATGCTGGAACCTGTGCAAGCAGATTGAGCTTTTTCTACTACTCAATTACTACTTTGTCAATTAATAAAAAAATTAATTGTTGATGCAAAGAAAAAAAATCCCAAAACACACAGCCTGAAAAATTATAATAATAAAAATAATAAAGAGAGAAGCTATGAGGTTTTCAGTAATGTGAAATGAAAGAGGAAATAAGCATTTATCTATATTGTTCCTGATTGAGGCCGGCATGTGTTGAGTGTGCTCTCTGCCCACACTAACAGTAATCAATAGGCAACATAACCGACACAATGAACCCGTCTGAAGTGAATCATGACTCCCTCACAGTCTCATGGTAGGTATCCACTTATTCATTAATAAGCTGAAGAAACAAATTTCACAACATTATGAAAATGTTGCTTTTCCCCTCCTTTTGCACAATTTGATGATTTTAATCCTCTGGTTCACAGTGGCCACGACAGCAGACAGATTGTCTTAACAGTTATTCAAGAGGGTGATGTTACATCTGCACCACCACAGGCAATTAGAATTGACCCAGATTAACCTGTTTATATATGTCAGTATGCTATCACATCATACAGTGGGTCCGGAAAGTATTCAGACCCCCTGCATTTTTCACTCTTTGTTATTTTGCAGCCATTTGCTAAAATCCTTTAAGTTCTTTTTTTTTTCTTTCTCATTAATGTACACACAGCAGCCAATATTGACAGAATTGTTGTCAAGATTTATTAAAAAAAAAAAACTGAAATATCACAATATTGTATTGCTGTGACACTCATATATTTAACTCAGGTACTGTCCGTTACTTCTGATCATCCTTGAGATGGTTCTACACCTTCATTTGAGTCCAGCTGTTTGATTACACTTGATTAGGAAAGCCACGCACCTGTCTACATAAGACCTTACAGCTCTCAATGCACGTCAGAGTAAATGAGAATCATGAGGTCAAAGGAACTGCCTGAAGAGCTCAGAGACAGAATTGTGGCAAGGCACAGATCTGGCCAAAGTTACAAAATATTATGCTGAACTTAAGGTTCCTAAGAAAGAGCACAGTGGCCTCCATAATCCTTAAATGGAAGATGTTTGGGATGACCAGAACCCTTCCTAGAGCTGACCGTTCAGCCAAACTGAGCTATCGGGGGAGAAGAGCCTTGGTGAGAAAGGTAAAGAGGAACCCTGGCTGAGCTCCAGAGATGCAGTCCGGAGATGGTAGAAAGTTGTAGAAAATCAACCATCACTGCAGTCCTCCACCAGTCAGGGCTTTATGACAGAGTGACCCGACGGAAGCCTCTCCTCAGTGCAAGACACATGAAAGCCCACATGGAGTTTGCTAAAAAACACCTGAAGGATTCCAAGATGGTGAGGAAAAGATTCTCTGGTCTGATGAGACAAAGATAGAACTTTTTGGCCTTATTTCTATGTGTATCTGCTGAGAAAACCAGGCACTGCTCATCACCTGTCCAATACAGTCCCAACAGTGAAGCATGGTGGTGGCAGCATCATGCTGTGGGGGTGTTTTTCAGCTGCAGGGACAGGACGACTGGTTGTAATCGAGAGAAGGATGAATGCCAAGTACAGGGATATCCTGGATGAAAACCTTCTTTAGAGTGCTCAGGACCTCAGACTTAGCCGAAGGTTTAACTTTTAACAAGACAATGACCCTAAGCACACAGCTAAAATAACCAAGGAGTGGCTTCACAACAACTCTGACTGTTCTTGAATGGCCCAGCCAGAGCCCTGACTTAAACCCAATTGAGCATCTCTGGAGAGACCCAAAAATAGCTGTCCACCAACATTTACCATCCAACCTGCCAGAACTGGAGGAGGATCTGCAAGGAGGAATGGCAGAGGATCCACAAATCCAGGTGTGAGAAACTTCTACTAATACTGAGCAAAGGGTCTGAATACTTAGGACCATGTAATATTTAAGTTTTTCTTTTTTAATAAATCTGCAAAAATGTCAACAATTCTGTGTTTTTCTGTCAATACGGGCTGCTGTTTGTACATTAATGAGGGCAAAAATGAACTTAAATGATTTTAGCAAATGGCTGCAATATAACAAAGAGTGAAACATTTAAGGGGGTGTGAATACTTTCTTTGCACTGTAAGTGCATTCAAAATGCCTGCCAAAAGTGGTGATGCAACCAAAATTCAGCTTTTATGTTTATATGCCTTACTTTTTAGTGAGATTTGTGAATCAAAAGGTTGCATAATAGACAAAAGGTCAAAGATCCTAGAATCCCACAAATTTCTTCACACACTAAATAAATGGCCCAAAAAAGGATGATTATCAAATATTATCAAAAAAAAAAAAATAAAATTCATGCTTAAATGTCATGAAACATTGTCCCATGCAAAAACATTGCAAGAATAGGCAGCTTTGTCGTCTTGGACTATATAATTTGTTGTTTTGTTGATTTCGTTGTGAAGTACGACCTGAACGCTTCCTGACAGCTTCCTTGCAATTGGCTGGCTTATCTCAGTGAATAAATGAGCTCTTAGCAGATCTGACACGGATTGTCACCAAGCACGCAGCCAATCAGGTGACCTTTTCAAAGATCAGAACGGTTGGTTACGGCTGCATTGATTAATGTCCTCTTCAGGAGGTGATCTCTCAGAGAAAAACCACAGGGTGCCCTAAACAATGTCGACCAATAACTACCACCATCTGGTGCTCCAGCAAATAAAAAAAGCTTTATCAGCGATTAGAGGGTTAACAATATAACAATAGAGGGGAGGAGAAGCAAAAAAAAAAAAGTCCTCCAAGGTCATGTGAAAAAGAGGAATCTTTTTCCTCCAGATCCGTTGGATGGAGAAATGGTGTGGCTCATCCGAAATGGGTATGCTTTGTAGATTAGGTCTTGGACTAGCTCTGAGCCCTGACCTTGCCAGCAACTTTGGCATGGATTTCTACATGGATGAGATTCGGGGAGGAAAGAGGCACAGAGATTTACTTGCATTAATTCACCTTAAAAAAATGCAGACAGGTTTACTCACCACAGCAACAACATCTGCGGGTCCCTAACCTCCGTGGTGAAGGGATCTCGCATTCGTTTGGTAGTTTGCGTTTAGTATGCAGCACATGACTTTACAATCAAGAAGCCCACAGTCTCAGGTGAGTAAGTGTGGAGTGGTAAAGGGATTGTGTCTTTGTGATATTTACTACTGTGATACGATCTTACCGTCAGAGGGGGGCAGCTGCATACTTCAAATACCCGCCAGTTAACAATCAGATTATGGTAAATAAGCGTGGATGTTTGTGCCGCTGTTTTTTGCTGGTTGTTGACAAATGCACGAATAGGAGAAGGACAGGAGATAGAGAGAGAGAGGGAGGAAGTGAGATAAAATGAGTGCGAGATGAAAGAGAAATGCAGCTGCCTGCGAAATAAGCACTTATGAAAATCATGATTCCTTCTATTCCTCTTTTTCCTGTTCTGCTGAATGCCAAGGCCACGTCAAGGACATGATATGCTCATTTAAGCTCATCGCAAAGCCATTATACATTCAGGATTAAGAATTAGCTTAGTTTGGGGCCTGGGTCATTAGTGAGATAGTGAATCTTTCTGCGTTGTGTGTGTGAAATTTGAGACATATCATTTTATAAAAGCACTTACATTTAATTCTTTTAATTGTGTATTATTTGAATTTTTATTTAAATCATTTTCAGTCGCTTTATAGCTTGCCATGACAAGAAAGTTGTTAAATTACATATAATTTCACAAAGAAAAGCTTAGTAGGTGAGCATTTCACACACACAAAAAAATTATGTGAATATGTTATATCTTGTGGCTATTGTATTGAAACAGTGAGTATTTTAATGTTTAGAAATTGGCTTCATTCATTTCCCCTTTATTTCACCTCAATGTAACCTTTTTTTTTTTTTTTCTTGTTAGGGTAAAGGAGGGATAAATGAAAATGAATTTCTGTAGCTATCAAGTTTATTCGGTTTATTCTGGATCTTAAATCTACATTATTGAAAATCAGCACTAGACAGGTCAAGCTTATCACTTCAAATGCAGACATTACTCTTGAACATGAAATCGGGTGTTAATATGTAGTCAGCTGTTTTGCTTTGCCACTAAACTCACTGTGATATATTACCAGTCCCACCACTGTTCCCGTGTGCGGCTGCATCCGACACACACTACACATATTACACAGCTGACTTTTCAATTACAGAAATCCACTTAAAAAAATATCACACCGGTTCATATCTGTATGTAAAAAAAGCAGCATCGAAGGGTCCTGCAGAGCCACGGTCTAAACATGGGCCTATCTCTGGTGGGTTCATGGGTAAATCATTCCCGTTCACGGGCTTCGGGTCGACCAGCAGAGCCTCTTCAGTGGACCAGAGAGGTGATTAATCACTAGCCCCTTAATCATGCCCAAAGGTCCCGCTTTAATTAAAAACAAAGTTCTCTTTTCATTATTCCACTCCAACTGAAAGACGATAAGACCCCCTTCCCCCATAACATATTACAGCCGGGGCCCCCACCTCTGTCTTTTTCTCATCCGGAGACTGAGAGACTGCAAAGAGTGATGAAGAAACATACTAAAGCCACCATCTAAGCTAAAGAGGAAGCCACAGAGATTTAGACCTGTGGAATAATAAAGTGTAAAAATAGACAATACAACAACAAAGGGTCAAGACAACAACATTTCAGAAACTTCCCAGGCACTTATTTGATTGCTATTATTTTATAAAGAAAGATAAACATGTATATTGATGAAACCAAAATATTAAAAGTCATTTAAGTATGTTTAGAATTTTTCTGTTTAGAATTATGTTGAGTAATGCACTATTTTGTAGCGGGGGTCAAATTGGCCATTTTCATCTGAGATTAAGAGGCAAATTACAGGGGTGTAAAAATGACTTTGAAAAGATGACAGCAACATAATGTAATTTTTACAGAGAGAGATTGGTAGGTCTGTCAGTAAAATTTGTTGACTTTAGCAATCTTTGTTGCATTATGTGCTTGTGCTGATCATTTAAAAAAGGAGAAAAAGCACTTTTCAACTCACTCTCCAAAGTTTGCATGCCTGCAACTCAAGAAGTATTAAAGATATCTGAATTCATTTTTAGATATTGGGTCTTAAACTTTTTTCTTTGGGCATCGTTATCTTTTAGGGCACTGTTTGGTTCAGTTCCAGAGATATTGGAATTTCTATAAGATATTGGAAATATAGAAGTATATCTACGTCTATCAAAACAACTGCATCGGACAGACCTGGCTGAGTGCTATAAATATTCTTCTTCCAATGATTGTGAGCCTATAACTCAAGAAGTATTAAAGACATGTAATTCTGCTTTGTGTGTGTGTATGAATGCATTTTAGCTGGCTTGAAATGAATATTAAAGGGTTTAATACAAGTTGAGGTAATTTAAAGCATTTTTGGCATAATGAAAAATTAAAAAAACAATACAATGAAGGTGAAAATGGATATTGCAATATGAAAGATCCTAGTTCATAATAAAAGTTTACTTTGCAGTCTTCTATTTCAAGTCCCTATATCATTCAGCCCCAGAGATATGGGGACTTCAATGAAGCTCCAAGTAAAATATTGGATTACTCAATAAATGCATACATTCATGATATTTAATACTTGGCTTTCTGCACACACCTTTTTCTTTCTTTTTTTTTTTTTTGCAAAAAAAAAATATATATAATTTGAGAGGGGGATCTTAATTTAAGTTGACTCTAAAGTCTACTACAGAAAACGCCTGATTGTTTACTTTTGTGTTGTAAGTGCTAATTTCTGCAGGTTATAAGCATTTCTTATACTGTATGGGCTGTGCTTTCAAAACAAGCTGAGAACTGTGTTTCAGAAAAGACCTGTCTCTTAGCTCCGCCCATCTTGGCTACTGTTGCTAACTTAGACAAGCATGATTTTCCGTATGTTGTGCTGACAAAGAGGTAAAATTGATTGAATATTACTGTTACAAATAAGAATCACGGCCCGGTTGCATGAAAACCCTTAAGTGGTTTGACTTTAGGGTCTCCCTTGGTGGAAAAAATCCCTGAGGCAAGGGCTTTCTTTAAGAGCATTGCCACAAACGTCTTAACCGTCAGCCTTTTCATGTTTATATAAGATAGTCTGTGGCAAAACATGGCAATGGAGAACGGTTTGCTTTAGTTATAAAATCACCCACAACAAACAGAACATAAAAGACTATTGACGTTTTAAAGAGGTTTCATCTTTACAACAACTAAAAATTCTAAAATTTATTATTTATTTTATATTATTTTTTAATTATATTATTATTAATAAAGAGGATCCTTTGTGCTAACCAGCTTTACAAAATTGGAAACAAGAAAATTTAAACCAAACCACACCAAGGACAAAAAAGCCATTCTTTTATTAGAAGGAAGAACAGCAAACATCGAAGTCTGCCACTATAATCCATCAGTCACTCTTGCACATGATACGAACGCCTTGCATGAGATAATTAGGCTAATTAACTCAAGCACACAGTGGAAATGATAGAATATATATATATATATATATAAATATATATATATGAAAACATAGATGTTGAATTGATATATTTATTTTTGTATAACATGATTCTCATTATTTCAAATAATTATTTTCAATAGTTAGAGTACCTTATATTGATCAGTAAAATTAACCTGTGCTTGAATTCAGCAAGATGACTTAGGGGAGCTTTTGTTTATTATTCATATGGTAAAATAGTCGCATGCCGTTGGACTTTGTTCATACAATTTATAACAGAATTTAGAGGAACACTTGAGTGATGAATACTTTTTAGCTTGAACTTACATTGAAAAAAAAGATGCATTTAATTTAAGGTACAGTAAGTGGTTGCATTAAATTTATTTTAGCTTTTAACAATTTAAATTTTTTTTTAAATATAGGTAAAAAAATGTTTTTTGGCATTCACTTTATAAAAAAAATAAATAAATAAATAATAAAAAAAATAATAATAATAATAATAATTATATATATATATATATATATATATATAACCGAGCTGCAACAAATTACATTAGTGTAAGTAAATAAGTACTTCTATTGACAATTGTCTTACTACCTGTAATGGCATTACGCTAGTAATATTAACAGTGGAGCAAACGTACTTGTTTGTTACAAAATAAAAAAAGTTTACAATAAAAATGATTATATATAACATATATATACATATATATTTCATTTTGTTGTTGTTATTGTTATGATGTTTAATTACTGCTGGTTTGCATATTTATGGCTAAAATATTGACATTATGATACTTATTGAGCGCTATTTATATATAAGTTAGATGTATATATAAGTTTATTGATTAGGATAAGCTAATAATTAAGGCTAAACTACGATTAATATAGTGCAAATAAATGGAACTTGACCACCTATTCTAAAGTGAAACTTTAGATTAATTATGGCACCTATTGAGCAATATTGAAGTTTATAGACTAATATAAGGTATTAAGGCTAAACTGCCACTAATTAAGTGCTAATAAAGGAAGTTTGATTCCCTATTCTAAATTCATTTCCAATAACCACTGAAGAATAACACTGTTTTTTTACTGCTTATGTAGAATTAAAAAAAATAACATACAGTGTAATAAAATATGTGTGTCGTCACAAAATAATGAAATACACGTAGAACGATTGTGTGTTTGTGTGTGTCTTGATAAGTTTTTAATAATGGACAAAATGTGTTTACTGTAAATTCAGTTAATTATTAATTACTAGCTTATTTATATTATATTATTTTTGTG
>JAUMHG010000024.1:4711313-4726168 GCA_032359395.1 Enteromius anoplus
TAGCATAAATGTTTGTCTTAAAACGACTAATTAATTGTGAATAATGGCTAATATACCCTAATTATATGTTCAGCTAATCATTAGTTATATGTGTGTTCGTACTTAACTGATGCATAATTGTGAACAAGTTAATCATGCATTAGTTGAGCATAAATAAACTAGTAATTTATAATTCGGGCCCTTAAAATGTTAAGTTAATCCTTAATAATAGTGTGTTTTTGCTCAACTAATGATTAATTGTGTACAAATTAACCATTAATTAATCCTTAACTAATGCATTATTCTGGACCCTTAAAAAAAGTGTTACCTTTATGACTACTATTATTATCAAGTACCATTTTGCAAAAGCACTAAGGAACTTGTATTAAAACATACCCGACATATTTAAAAAATTCTGTGCTGAACTACAAGGTTTAATAACATAGCTGGTGCCGGTAGCCTAGAGTAGAGTGTGTGCGCTTAACTGCTGTGGCTAATGGCTAATGCATCCCTTGGAAATGTCTGTCAAATCACTGAAAATGTTATTTTATAAAGCAGCTCGTCTTTCATCTTGAGTCACCTGGCGGGGAGGATATGGTGAGTTCAGATGTGTGATACAGTTCTCTAATTAAACGGAAGCCGTGTGTAGGAATATATCTGAGCTCCCGAAATACAGCGTGACGAAATTCACTAGAATATTTGCCTGGTATGGTAAATGTGGTTATTTCAGCGTGGATAGGCACAGATGTGAAAACCTGACATGTGTGTCAATCACCTCAAACGCGTCTCTTTTTATTTTTCCATGCCGTTGTCTAAAGAGCGTTCAAATTTCTAAAAGCTTTCACAGCACTTCAAAGCTCCCTGACCACTCTGGCTGTCTGATGTAATAGACAGATAAAGGCAACCTGTGCTTAGGACATTACGATTCAATACGTGCGAGCGACCAAGCGGTCCCCGTTGTCCACAAAAACCAGCTGCAACTTTAAAGAAAAGACAAAAGTGAGTCCAAATGTTAATGGCAAGCCATGGCTCAAATCAAAATTGCTTGTGAAACTTGCTGGTATCTTGAACAGATACATGCCCCATCTAGGCCCTTGTGAATATGAAGAGAGAATGTGCATATCAAAAAGCTTTCAGCAACCATGTCTTCTCTCAAGGGATGAGGGTTGAGAATGTATTATGAAAATTGAGAGGAATAAGAAAAGGTTTCTTACCTGATTCTTGATCACCTGTGGAAAGAAAAAGTCAAAAAGTACAAAGTCAGAGGCACCATTCCAGAACTTGGATAAAAGATTACAGATACATAAAACACAAGCTCTGCTCGTTCTTTCATCTAGTCACATTTTTAGTCCTTATAGAGAGTAAACTGCTAATATCTCAAGACATTCAAAACTTTTTGAACCGGCTTGCATGCTGATTTGCATGAGGATACAAATAAAGGCGTCTTAAAACAAGCTGGCACTGTTATGAAGAGAGCACAAAGGGGAAAAAATGGGTTAAGTTAAAAATGAAGAAATTAAATCGTAAAAAGGTCCTATTCATCACACCAAAACTGAAGAAAAGCACACACACTCTTCCAGTAATAAACAGTATAAATAGTTTCTCCCAATGACAGAATACCTACAGTGTAAGTTCTTTTAGTGAACACTGAAACATCGCTAATTTACATAGCACATTACTCACATTGAAAGAATTAATTTTGCTCTGTTTGCAAAATATGAATACAAAAGCACCATATTTCCACTAGCAGCCAAAGCGGCTGTAATTCTAGGAAACCAGATGAATTTGTGCTAGTAGTGAGGGAGTATGCCAGCGGCTCCATGAAACCTCCCCAAAAAAACTATTGATCGGTTTTATGTCTTAATCAAACACTTCAAGTGTATAACCAATATCTTATGAATTCAGGGAAAAGAAGGTCTGCCTAAAATAATTACGCTTCCTCTAGTGCTCTGTGCACATAAATGATATCAACCAGAACATCAATAGAATTTGGCCAAAAGGAGAATTACAAAACAAACATATGAAACTGTGAGTTTCTGTGTTTTCTCTACAGGTGTCGTTTTGTAGTGTTGTTTCCGAATCTCAAAAGGTTGTCTTTAAAATTTATTTAAGCTAAAATCACTATATCGTAATATTTTTGCAGTGGTTATTTTGGTAACAAAAGAACACAGTGCAACATGCATTCAACTGAGGGTTCACTATATACAGTAACGATGGTAGATTTTGGCTGAAAGATTGACAGGGTCAAAAACAAGTGTCAGGTCAGGACTGGCTTGTTACTTGGGTTTTAAACATTGTATTATGCATTTAAAATACAGTTTCCATTTAGCCAAAACAATGGCTGATAACACTACTTAAAGCCTTAATATATAATGCATTATAAAAGTAATTTTAATGCATTAATTATGCCTTGTAATGCATGAGCTAATTGAATGATCTTATGAATAATTGTATCCACAGTTACATTATAATACATTATACATTTCTATTCATTGCTACACCTCTTGTAATGCATTTTAACATTGGTTACAATAACATTTAATTAAATATATTAAATAATTAAAAATGGTTACAGTAAAATATAAAATTAAAATGCATTGTTAAAAAAATGATTTAAAAAAAATGTTTGACAATTTCTCCACCAATGTACACAATCCATGATTTCATGGCAGTTCATCTAACGCTAATAAACTAAAAATGTAAATAAAATAAAATAAAATAAAACATCTGTTTGTGTTTTTATTAGTGACTGCAGCAGTTCTCTCAGCAGGTCAGATGCCCTGTGGTTTACTCACTCTCTAAGATTATATACCTCTACAGTAAATGATCACATTCTTAAGGTCAGGAAAAAAATCATCTTTAGCATTGCTCATTTCATTTTCCTGTAGCTAAACTAAAAAGGGACTCACAGCAGAAACAGGGACAGTACAACACACTTTATCAAGGCTTCAAAACGCTAAGATCAATGCAAATAAACTTTAAATAGCCTTTGAATAATGTGTTAAAGCTGTCTCAGTAAAATCTACAGGCTGCTGTTAATGCATGTAATTACAAACATGCTTTTAGTAAATGTCACATTTTCCCTACTCCATATGAGCGTTTGCCTCAGCTGGAAACATGGGAAATGATGAATGTGTTCGCTCTCTAAGTCCAGCTGGCAACAACAGGCAAAGTGCTGCCAAGATTAGCCATCGTAAAAAAGAGAGCAGTCTTGTTGTTTAACAAGTGCATTTGCCACCTGAAGCAGACATTTATCATTGAACAAATTGTCTGTGTTCTGTGTCTTTACAAATATTAAAATATTATTATGGTTTTGAAAGTGTGATGATAATAAATAAGCAATACAAAACATATGAAATAATATACAGTCATGGATAACATACTGCAACCCATATGCAGACAGCTTCAAAATATATTAATTAATAAATATTACAAAACGATTGCCCCCTTTTGAATTGTTGAAGTTTATGAACATTTGTTAACACTGTAAGAATTGATTTGTTGTGGACTGCAGCAGTAAATATAGAGAGATTCTGGTGGTAAAATGGACAGAAATTGTGCCCCTTTTATTTCTTTGGTGTTCAAGGTTTCAATTATGTGATCTTCAGGTGTGAAGAAAGTATTTTTCAAATGTCACTAGGATGAATCAGTTCTGCAAAGAAGAGGGGGTCGCAAAAATCCTCTGCAGCAGTGTATAAATAACTAGAGGAACTGTTGCAGTTATTGCTGCTAATGGGAGTGTAACTAGACATTGACTCTAAAGGGGCGATCTCTTTTTCTTACAGGGACACTACATAACTTTAATAAAAACATGAAATATGTATCTATTTTTAAGGCATTTAGGTTGTTGGTTGAAAATCTCAGGACATTTCATTCCTATTTATATAATTTAATGTTTTTTAGACATTCCAAGCTTTGTAAACCTGGTGAATGGTGGTCAGGATTTTAAAGCTCCGTAAATCGTATATCGCAATTTGTTGTAAAAAAAATATTTATAGTTTTAAAATCATAACCTAAAAAACGAACTTCCGGCAACGGCCGCATACGTGTCCCTAAGATCGTCGAGTTAAAGAATAAAAGAAAACAACGTGACCATTCACCTTGCCGAGGTGCATCTTCTTCATCTACTTAATTTGTGTGCTAGGCAAGACCGTTTTGTGCTTGAGCACCACCAAGCCGTGTTTCATGAGCGGCACTGGAGTTGTCCACTCCAGCCGGACTATGTTCTGTTTTTTTCTATCCCTCCGTTCTGTGTGTTAAGGACTTGTATTATGAAGTGTCTCCTGCTGTCTTCATGCCAACCCTGTATGTCTCCACCCCGCTTGTGTGTTGTCATGCCTACAGATTTGTTCATCCCCCTTGTTACCTCGTAATGTGTTGTATATAAAGGACCTGTCTGTGTGTTTAAATTCGATGTTCATTGTGTGGATGTACCCTGCGTCTTCCCCTTTGTAAGCCCTCTGTGTTTCCTTTGCTCTTGGATTTCCGTTGTTGACCAAGCCTGCTCTTGGACTCTCACTCTAGCCTTGCCCCCTGGACACTGTTCGCCGTTTGCCCGACCATCGCTACGTTTATTGGATTATTCTAATGTCTTAAATAAAGAGGTTTGCATTTGGATCCACACGTCTCAGTCTCCTCAGTCTCTTTGCCGGGCGTCGGTGCTCCCCTTGGTAGTTCCGGCTAAAAGAGCAAATTTCCAAACATTCGCACGATCAGTAAAAGCATGTCCTTCGGCTGTCTTTTTGAACGTGTGCTTCTAGGTACAGGAGTTTCCTCACCTCTGATGATGGCCACGATTGTTATCTCACTTGTCTGGGCCTCAGTCACGCTGAGACGGCGTTCGCGGATGATGCATGCCCTCACTGCAAGCTTATGTCCATGGCTTCGCTTAGGTGGCGGCTTTCTTTCATTAGAAGGCTAGCGGCGTCCGCTACCCCTTCCAGTTCAGCGGGCCGTAAAGGTTCCTCGGCTGCATCGGCTAGCGACTTGGTAGACCTCTGGGTGACCATTAGGAATATCCCACCGGGTAAATCTCCACAGGCTCCTGACCACCCAATGCAAGGCCCCATGGAGTTACCAGACGAGGGCACCAGTTTGTCCCGCGATGAACCTAACGTCTCCTTTGGTGCTTCGGAAGAGGATGAGATGTCTCTCGCTGCATCAGAGGAGGGGCTATCATTACTTCCCCGAAGATGAAACTGAGCAGCCCCCCACCGTGGTGGCCCAGCAGTTTTCCAGTCGATATGAATATGGGGTTTTAAAGCCAATATTTCATTGTACCCAAGAAGAACATTGGGTCCCTTCACCGGCTGCCGTTCAGAATGTTGATGCCGAGACGCATCCTATCTTGCATTCGTCCCCAGGATTGGTTTGCATCCATCGACCTGAAGGACGCATACTTTTCCCTGCCTTTTCCCTGAACCCCTCGTGGACGAAGGGCATCCGAATCCTCAAAGACTGCTCACTCAAAGGATCAGTTCTCCGAGCACATGGACCTGGTTCTTCGTCATCTCAGTCTATTGGGGCTTCTGGTCAAAAAGAAAAGAGCAACCTCTCCCCCGTGCAGACGATCTCTTTTCTCGGGATGGAGTTGGACTTTGTCAACATGATCGCTAGTCTCACTCACAAACGGTCACAGTTAATGCTTAAATGTCTTGCGGCCTTCGGGCACAGGACAGCGGTTGCTTTGAAACTTTTTCAGAGGCTCCTGGGGCATCTGGCAGCCACGCTCACTCCGCTTGGTCTGCTTCATATGAGACCGCTACAACATTGGTTGCATGGCAGAGTCCCGAGATGGGCATGGCGTTGCGGTACTGTCCGTATAGGCGTTTCCCCAGATTGTCACTGCCTCTTTAGTCCGTGGTCAGACCCTGTCTTCCTACGGGCCCATGTGCCCTTAGGCCAGGTGTCCAGGCATGTTGTGGCCTCCCCAGATGCCTCCATGACAGGCTGGGGCGCTATATGCAACGGGCAAGCAGCCTCGGGCTCCTGGACAGGACCTTGACTGCGGTGGCATATCAATTGCTTCGAGTTGCTGGCTGTACAGCTTGCGCATTGTCGGTTTTTTCCGATATTGTGGGGCAAGCACGTTCTGGTCTGGACAGACAACATCACGATGGTAGGTACATCAACAATCAAGGTGGTGTTCGCTCCCATAGCAACTCGACTGCCATCTTCTCCTTTGGAGTCATTTGCGGTTCAAATCACTGCGGGCCATTCATATTCTGGGAGAGTTGAATTGTGCAGACGACATGCTCTCACGACAACTCGGCCCAGGGAGTGGAGACTCCACCCTGGGACAATCCAGCTGATTTGGAGTCGATTCAGGGAGGCACAGGTGGATGTGTTTGCCTCTCAGGAATCCTCCCACTGCCAGTTGTTCTTTTCCCTGACGAGGGGCACCTCGGCACGGACACACTGGCCCACAGCTGGCCCCAGGGTCTTCTCAGGTATACCTTCCACAGACCCTGTGCAAGATCAGGGAGGATCAGGAGCAGGTTCTGCTGGTTGATGATGTTACGTCAAAGTGACTGACTGAAAGTCTTGGCTACATCTGTAACCCTCGTTCCCTGAAGGAGGGAATGGAGATGTTGCGTCCGTGAATGAATGAGAGGAGTAGAGTGGCCTAATGGATAGGGAGTTGGACTTGTAAACTGCTCCCCTGTGCTGCAGTAATGGCTGCCCACTGCTCCAGGTGTGTATGCGTGTTTGTTCACTTCTGACTTCTGTGTGTGTGTGCACTTGGATGGGTTAAACGCAGAGCACAAATTTCTAGTATGGGAAACCATACCTGGCCACATGTCACTTCCTTTCCTTTCTTTTTCCCAAGAATTTCTCTGTCAAAATAAAGGATAGGTAACGAATAAAGTATGTGTGACAAAAATATATGCTGTTTTAATAAAGAAAAAATTTAAATACTAATTTGTAAAAATGTACTTTGAATGATATTTTTATTTTGCATATCTATGTTTCCTAGCCTACTAAAATAGGCTATCACTTTTAATGCTTAAAGTAGCCTGAACCACTTTTTTTCATTCTAAGAACCGCAGATAACTTCATAAGTAGCCTACTAAATTGTAATTTGTAAATATTAACTACAGTTTGTATGTTTTTTTTCTTTTATTTATATTCTTTTATATTACACATCAGCATGGCAAAGCTGCTAGCTATTTTTTGACCTTTTGACAAGAGACAAGGCTTTACGAGCTAATCAAAGCTAATGATTGCAGTTCCATACATCTTCCAAAACTCTATTCTAAACGTTAAAGCTATGAGTGGTGCAATACCAAAATAAAACAATAAGACGCTGTCTATAGGCAAACATTAATCTGCACGCAAAGAAAATTTAATTAAAATAGTTCAGTTTTGTGTTTAATGTCAAAATTATTATATTTCGTTTTGTTTTTTTAATAAGTTAATTTAGATAAATGTTTGGAGAATTTTTTTGTTCGTTAAATATAAGTTTTTGTTTTTTTAAAGTAGGCTAAAGACCAAGCGGCCATCAACAGCAGTGAGCTGATCATAAACTATGTTTGATCACTTTAGCCTTCTCAAACCACCATGAATTGTCTAAAATAAAACTATAGATATACCTACTAAAACAGGTCAAGCCTATAACAATGTTTACATGTTAATAATGCACTATAATAATAAATGTGGGATATGTTTGTGCGGAGAGGCTGAAGTGCGCTGAGCAGGACGCAGAGGCAAAAGTGCAATCGTTTGCATTTTTTCAGAAACAAAATAGCTCAAATAAAAAATCTGTTTAAATGTCCATAATTAAATACATCATTCGGAACTGTAAAGAGTCAACAAAACGTTGTGAAGTTTTTTCTTAACCTGCCGCCTTCATTTTTAATGTTTGTTTGAAGAAACCTGTCATGGAACGTATAGGGAGACTTCAGATCGTAGGACTTACACCCAGCTTTTTTACGTCCAGCTGGTGCAACCGGCCCCTGGAGTTCATGCAGTTTGAGTCCTGCTGTCTTTGGAGCAAAATGGGGCATACTAAAAAAATTAAGACTTTGTTTAGTATTTTACATCGCCTTTCACTCTAGATGTAATGCTGCTAATATAATTTGCAATGATATAAAACGTGATTTTAACTAGTGGTCTTGAATGTCTGTTCAGTATACTGTTAAGATATACCTCTCTTCTGCTATGGTAGAAGCAAAACATACTTTTATCTTTTCAGAAGAATGCCAGCCTTTTACAGACATTTTTGTCAACATCAACAACATGAAGCTAACAAGAAAAAAGCAAAAGAAGAGCTAAAGCCTAACTACTAGCTGACAAATGTGTTTATTTTCAAATAAAAGCACCCTGCTGCCTGTCATGAGGGTGGGCACAAGGCTGTAGCTGAAGGTGACACTTTGCCGTGCTGAATTACAAATGTTTGATTGAAGAGATAGGAACTCAACATAAAGTATCTGGAGTGGAATCAAGGCACCATTACAGTGCAATGGATTCAGATAAAGTAAACATCATTGGGACGTTGTTGCAACCATGACACATTACTGTTTACCAAAACATTTTCTTTCCAATTAGCAGCTTGCACTCATTACTCTAGTTTTGGATGAATAGGCACATTGAATAAGGTTACGGCGGTATCATGCAGGGAAGTTTCACAAGTGATGAAAGAAAAACTGTGAAAAAAAAACACTTTCCATCTGTTCATGTTTCTGTTGTACAGACCTTTGATAGTGCTAGAGCCCCCCCATCCCTCCCCTCAAGACAAATGACTTGTTATTCGAGGACATCAATCTTTCATTTATCAAAATGTATTAGTACATAATTCCTTCCAGGAAAAAAATAATGTTGTGTGATAATGTGCCTTATACCAAACATTATTAAGTAGAAAACAAGAAATTGTTGAGTCTGATATCATCTCAAATTGATATGTAAAACAGAAAGACTGTTTTATTAGAGAATACTGTAACTAATGGATAATGCACAGTTAGTCTAAAAAGGCAGTTTTAGGATCATGTCAATTTTCCGGCTTATGACTTGGAAAATAAAATAAAATGATACCAAACAACTGTCAATTCTATGCAAGCTGTCTTAAACGTAAGTTATACTGAATATTAACATCACAAATTAGCAGGGCTGAATGACACTCGTACTGAATATAACAGTAGAAACGTGAAAAGGGTTAGTTTACCCAAAAATTTAAATTCTGTCATCAACTACTCACCCTTATGTCACTCCACACATCCATAAGACCTTCATTAGTCTTCTAAACACAAATTTAGATATTTTTAATATGAGAGCTTTCCGACACTGCATAGAGAGCAACATAACGGACACATTCAAGTCCCAAAAAGACAATAAGGACATAAAATGGTCCATGTGACAACAGCGGTTTAACCTTACTGTAAGCTACAATAATGCTTTTTGTATGCAAAAAAAAAACAACTAAGAGAGATGAGAACGCTGGCAGCTGCACCATATGCATGATGGTCTTCTTGTGAACACTTGGCAGAGGCTGACAAAGAAGACAAGAAATTGTTGAATAAAGTCATCCTTTTGTTCTTTGTGCACAAAAAGTGTTCTTGTAGTATTCTCACATGGACTATTTTAACAATGTCCTTGCTACCGCTTCTGGGCCTTGGATGTCTCAGTTACATTGCTGTCTACGCAGGGTCAGAAAGCTATCAGATTTCATCAAAAATATATTAATTTGTTTTCCAAATATGAATAAAGGTGAGTAATTACTGACAAAATTTGGGTGAACTATCCCCTTAATTATGATTTTTTGTTGTTGTTGTTTGTTAATTCTAATCTGAACAGCTTGACTACTTCCAAACATTTGTGTGTGAGCAAAACAAGCTGTATTACAGTAGGACCGACATCCGTTTTGTAGTCAATAGGAGACTCCAGAAAATGTGACCAAAAAAGTAATTTTTTTCTCCAACTGATCAATCTCTTAGCGTTTGATCTGCGAGCACAGCCAGAGGCCGAGCTGAGAAAAATGAGCCCGTATCCCTTCAGCATCAGTCCGAGCTGCATTAGTTTCTCTGCGTAGAGCTGCAGCTCAAAAGACAAAGGCTGGAAGCAAAGACATGTGCTGGCTCATCTGCTACACTCGTTCTTAACTTCTGATTTATTAGCTTTTTTATTAGATTTTTTTCCCTTGCTTTAAATGGTTAAAGGTGCAATGTAAATAAGTCTGCTGAAGACTACTGTCCCGCATCCTTGCTAGTAATTAAGGTCACTCATTAGTACCTAATAATTAACAAGCTGGGTCGAATTTCCCCCACCCACACTGTAATTAAAAGTCTCTATTACACTTCAGAGCCCACAGGGGCAGACTCTTCTTTCTCTGCTGTCTCTTGTCTTGACCTCAGTTGACTCTGAGGCCAAAGAAACCATTAAATCTTTTTTTTTTTTTTTTTTAAGAAAAGCTGTACAGTACAGTCTGAATAATATAAAGGACCTGACTGACTTGAGGTCAAATTACTCCAGGTGGGCAGACAGCATCCTTTTGGAGAAGCTCAAACTGCCATCCAACTGCTCTGTTCCAAAACATATAAAACTGCCTATGTAGGTAGCATTTGAAGGCACCATTGGCACAGTGCTCCAAAAGGCAGGCAGGAAAATTATTTGGATGCGGTTTACTAAGGGAGAATAGCATGCATTTTTCTCACTGCATGATGGGATTTCTTATATTTAAATATATAAATTAAACAAATATTTATGTGAACCAAGTATATTTTTGCTTATTAGAGTAGCTTGTCAGTAGCTTAGCAACAAGCTAACACCAAACAGTGCCATTCGTGTGGCATGCTGAGTTGCTGCATGCACGTAGAGTTCCAAGTCAGTCACTCCATTATGGTTAGGATGCTGCTTTGGAAGGCAGCTGTTTATGTAGGCATTAGGCAGCGAGGCAGCGAGCTAGTTTTTGGAAGAGGGCCAATTTAATCCATAAAAATCAGAAGAATAAACAAACACGATACATTACCGCATGTTAGTGTTTGTTTGAAGTCTCAAGATTATAAACTCAAATACTGAAAATAATCATAACCAAATTGACTGGAAAGCTAGAGAGAAAAAAAAAAAAAACGTTTTAATTTAAGCATTCCGGCATGAAAATAATGTTGTAAAACACCACATAGACGTGAAATATATTTAAATAAAATGAATATATTTCTTTAAAAAAAATGTATAAATACTGTTCAAATGTTTGAGGCCAGTAATATGATGTTGCTATTTTATGTTTTTTGAACAAAGTCTCTATTTGTACGATCAAAAATACAGTTAAACAGTAATATTATAAGGAAAAAAGTTTTATTATATTATTTTATTTTATTATAATATAGTTTAATATTTTATATCTATTATACTATTTTTGTGATTGCAAATTCAAATTTTTAAGTCTTCAAATGTCACATGATCCTTTCCATACACTACCATAGCTAAAATACGGCTTTTCAAGATTATTTGATCAATAAAAAGTTCAAAATGACCGCATTTATTTGAAACTAAATCTTTTGTAACATATACATGTCTTTGCAGTCTTTTTTATCAATTTAATGCATCCTTGCTGAATAAAGCAATAATTTGTTTCCTTAAAAAATGTTTAGATTCATTTATTGATAGATACTTTCTTCATATACATATATATATATATATAAACATGGGACTATTTTGATTAAGATCCTCATATGAGCTTCTTGAACCAATCATTAGCAAATCCTGCAATTAGCGAACCCTGCTTATCTCACACAGGCCTGTAATCACTTGAAGTAATTAAGATTGACAGGTCAGTAAGGAAATCAAGGAATCAAGCTGCCTTCTGTTATTGCTGCAGACAGGGAGGGTGCTCTGTCTAAATTTGTTAGATAAATATGACTGACTGAAGTGTTTTTGCATTTCAAGCGGCGGCACGGTAGACTACTCTTTTAAAAAATAATTGCAGTTTTAAAGCTTAGCCTGACTACACCGCAATTCAGCGAACATGCAGATAAAAGAATGTGAAGTGTATAATAGATAGTGTAATGACAGTTATCAGCAGCCACAATGAGTCGCTTCAGCTGAAAGAAGAGGCAAGAAACATTTCAAACGGGTACATTATTTGCATTTCAAGTACACACCCGTAATAATCAAAGAAAGAATGAAATTGGAACATATTTGAAATAAAACACACATTCAATCGGCAGCTTTCAGTCAAAACCTCTCATCTTGTTTTAATAAAGCCAAACAGCTAGAATGACAGCAGAGCTCTGGCTCTGTGCATTCTGGGTACGGTTTGTGACCGCACGACACCAGGACCAAAACGAACATGTGAGGGAGAGAGGAAGAGCGTTACCTGCTGCAGGAGTGGCCATCAGAGGAGCTGCTCCTGGGGCTGGGCCAGTGGACAGGACAGGGGTGAGGAGACGCACATGGAGAACACACAGATAGCAGAGAATGAAAGGGCACAGAAACCACCGGGACAAAGAAAGAAAAGGAAAATAAGGTAGATTAAATGAGTTGTGGAAGCAAGGGTTTGGTACAAAAAGGGGGAGGGGGGATTGAAAAAGAAAAAGGAAACGGGAGAGGCCCCATACCTTGGCTCTTTAACGTCAGGTGCGCCAGACCTTGAAGGAAAAAACAGGAAAAAGGAAAAAAAGAAATAAGAGGGTCATAAAAAAGGCACGGGCGGAAACGAAAAGCATTGTCACAACGTTTGACTGCAGTTTGTGACAGACATCCTGAGGCAAACACGGATGCCAAATTTAAAGGAAACCAAAGGGGAGGGAAAAAAAGGAGGAAGGTAAAATAAACACACACTTCTTCGAGGGAGGGCAGTAAGAGGTGCTGAGGGGGAAAGAAAGAAAGGGAAAGGACGGGAAAGGGTGAGGAAAAAAGCATTTCAATTGGCACAAGTGCCAAAAAGGCACTTGCTCACAAAAAAAAATGCTTTTTCTCCTAATGGAGCACATATTTAGTGTTTGGCAGATAGCATTGCTTAGATCACACGCTTCTATGCTATAGCAGTTACACCCATAAATGTTGCATTCAAAAGCCACAGACTCATAAAATAGCAAAGAGAGATCAGAAAGCAGTGGGGAAGTGTCTCATAAAAAGCAGCAGGGACCAAGATAAATTCTCCCAAACGCGCAGAGGCAACCCGTCCCAGACGGTCTATCGTCTTACTAACAGACAAAACCCTGCGAGTTGATTTGGCCGCCGTAATAATGTATGCAGCTTGACAGCACAATACCAATCAATTACACACACCGATGAGGGAGCCATTATCCGGCAGTTTGCGTTCTGTAATCACGATGCAGTGCTTGCTGTTTACTCCGACTAATGTGACCGAGAGTCGTAGAGAAACACAGAAGACAATCAGGAGGAATTGCTATGCAAAACCAAAATCAAGGGGTCAGGACCGGTGAGGAGATTCGCTTTCACATCGAATCCCGTAAACAAATTGGAAAGCGAAAGTACACAACCAAGACCACAAAAAACATAACGCATCAAGCTGGGAGCTTCGTGAAAATCCACATTAACTCCATTTACGCCTTTATGCGTTGTGTGGAATATGATTACCTTCAGGAACGCCGCGCGTTAGCTGTTGAACGCTCTCTGGTGAACTGAACCGCATTCAAGGCGATATTTAATTGAAAAGGGAAAATCTTTCCTTCGAAATTCCAAATGCACCTCCAAGGAACCGCAAGGCAAAAACAATGCTGGATTTAAAGAGACCGGGCCTGCTAGGAGCTCTCATCGCCTATGCGTTTCATTTCCTCGAAACAAAGAAATATTATGATTATAGAGTGCAGTGTTATAGCGCCATTGTTCTCTCTGATGTTCCTGTGTGATTCCTTGACACTTACCACGGTACCGTTGCTTGCCCTGCTACTTCTATGCTGCACTCTATTAGGGAGATAACGTGGCTGTAAAATAGATCATTGTAACCGGGAGCTACTAATCATTGTGCAGCCAATTCCATAAAAAAAATATATCACAAATGAAGGGAGCGAAGCGATAAAACACCACAGAACAACTCGAGAAGAATAGCAAAGAGCGAAATCGCAAGGGATACGGTAAACAATGAGACGGAGACAATATCTAAGGCACAAAGTAACAGCTTTGGGATATTGTTTTTGCTTATTTAAATAGAAAAATCCGCTTTAACCGCATCACCACTCGGGTGTGCGGCCCGTCGTTAATTATTCCTTACATAATGACTTTGTATAGTCACATATTTGGAGTAAAGAGAATATTTGAATGATAATGAAATACGATTCTGAGTTGTTAAATTATTTCAAATTTCAAATTATACATAGTTGGTACATGTCTGAGAATCGTGTAGTTTTCAAGTTGTTAAACTATGTTACTGATAAAATCGTCAGAGTAGCGCTAACCACATTAGCGCTTGTGTTAATGTGTGTTCAAACTGTGAGTGCATCTGAGGGAGAGAGAGCGGGAGAGCTTTCCATACTATAACAGAATTTTGTGGGAAAAACCTAGACATGATCTGTCGTTGGTTGTTTGGCCAGTGTCGTTGTGGGTTTTGGTTCTTTTGCTGTAAGGACCTTTGAAATAATTTGAATCATTTGGCGAAAGTGATATGGAACCGTAATGCGGTCAAGAGAGCTGCCTGGAACTACGTTTGCCATGCATTTCTCTAAAAATAATTGCACATCTTCATCAGTCGATCAGATTCAAGCATTTAACGGCCCTGTAGTATAAATTATATTCTATTATTATCAGAGCTGGGTAGTTACTGATTGCATGTAATTTGATTCCAAAAATGAAGTACTTGAAATTGGATCAAGTTACCTGGTAAAATACTCATAATCTTTACATTACAGTACATTTTTGATTATATATTTTTCACACATAAATTATTTATTGTTTCTCCCTAATTCTAAAAATAATATTGTATT
>JAUMHG010000024.1:4730197-4742863 GCA_032359395.1 Enteromius anoplus
AAGATCACGGACGACAGGTGATAAGGATCGAAGCTCACACGTACAGTAGTTTAGAAAACTAGTCCCGTCCGAATAAGCCTACAATGTAATTCGTCTATACATCCGCGCTAAAGGTGAAAGTCACCATAGCTTGTAGTATAGACTCCAACCCAACTTTTTTAAAAGATTAACAGCGATATTTTTTTATCGCGCGATAAGAGTCTTGCGTTAACGCCGATAACGGCCCACCACTAATTTATTTATCTGTGGCCACCTGCCACGATTTTCCAAAAGACTTTGTTGAATAAACATGAGCATGTAATACACGTTTAAAAATCATACCGAGGCGTGGGTGTTTTTATATCACTGTATTTATGAAGGAAGAAAGTTAATTTTAATTTCATCCTGCTTGAAAGGCAGCGTTTATAAGTTCAACCTATCGTTTCTCGTGCTTAAAGCACCTCCTCCTGGCAGAGAATAAATTAGCATTTTTAATAAATCCTTCTGATTCACCCAGCGAACATATGTTGCTTGTTATCAAAAAAATAAACCACTCTAGAAGGACTTACAGTAGCTGTTGTTATTGATCCTATTGGGATGTGTACTGGAATTAAGTTAGGGCCACAAAAGTACACATGCGCAGTAACGTCTGTTTATGTTGTTATCATTGAAACGGTCAATATAAAAAAATGTCTTGGCTTTATAATGGCAGTGAATGTGGGTTGAGATTTTGAAGCCTAAAAAAGTGCAGCTATCCATCATTAAAAGTGCTCCACACGACTAGGGGGTTAATAAAGGCCTTCTGAAGAGAATCAATGCATTTGTGAGGGTGAGTAAATCATGGACTAATTTTCATTTTTGGGTTAACAATCCCTTCGATGTAAATCATTTTAAGAAACCATTTCATTTCACCTTGAAAAAAATAAGATTTTAAAAATTATCAAACGCAGTACTAATTCAAAATAATCAAACAGAATCGTCAATAATGACTCAAATAAAGTGCTGTCATTTTTTTGATTCGATATGTCAGAAACACAAATGCCATGCGATAGAGCAGAGGATTATTGCCACACACAAGATCACAGATATCTTAAAAAGAGAAAAATCACATGCTGCCTCCATCTGTGAACACTAAGAATTCTCAGGGAGCATAAGTCTCATAAGCTACTGGTGACAAGATGCTTTGCAAATGCTCAGTATATAAAACTCTGAGCCATAACGGATTCTCTATCTACTGCATATCAAAACCTGATCTCTGATTAGCTCCTGCACGCCACTGAATGAGAAACTTCTGAATATGCGGAGAGGGGATTAGTCTGAAACTCCTGGAGGCTTTCCTTCAGATGGAGGATTATACCAAGGTCACTGAGGTACTGGGAAGATCGGGCATGGCAGTGCCAGCTGTACCCGCTCTTCTGGCGTCCTTGCATGCCTCTGCTCTCACGGGCAGCTGACGGTCATGGTCACTGAGGTCAAGCCTGCAACGCGTTACCTAACTGGAGCAAAAGTTGGATGCAGAAGAGCTGAGCTTTGGATTACGCTCCGGCATTCAAGACTGGCACCGGTGCCCAAGTGAGCAGCAGTGATATAAGAGCTTTTCCTCTAAGGATGGAAGCAGACGTATAAAAAGGCTGTAAACATCCTGAAGCTGATGGTATGCATGAGAGCACAGACGGCTAACTGAGGCAACTCAACATCCCAAAACATGCTGTCTACACGCACACCGCCAAGTCATATGACCTCGACATCGAGTAACAAGTGTAAATGTGAGTAAAGCACGGCCTCCTGCAGGGATGTGGAGATTTGTGCAAAACCCTGGGTAAGGATAGTCCTGGGTTATCTATCTACTTCTCACTGTTCTTTCTCTACCCCGGGCTAGTAATTAATCCTGGGTAGTCATGTTTCAAAATTTCACACTGTACATATGTAAATACTGTTATTGGTATTAACACTTCATTTGCATATATGGTGCATATGTATAAGGTCAGCGACACTGACTGGATGAAAAATGTTGCAGTCCAGATTGGTGAGTTTGAAGCGTCCTGAAACGCATCAAAGCAGATGCTGAAAATTAAACAGTAAAAACACAGATGCTGACATTAAACAGCATTTCTGTGGCTGTACAAAGCGCATAATGCTTAATGAGATGTTTGTTTAGCTGGTGTTGCTTCATAAGAAGGTTCAATTCATTAACACTAGTTAATGTATTTGATACCATGAACTAAAAGTAGTTTTTACACAGCATTTATTAATCTAGATTAATGTTAACTCATAAATATAAGTGCTATTTTCATTGTTAAAGCATGTTTATTTGCAACACTAACAAATTATCACTTAGACAAGGCTTAGACTTGTAACCCAAAGGTCATGGGTTCGAGTCTCATTACTGCCAGGGATTGCTACTTGGGCACCACAGCAAAAATGTGTGTTCTCAGTGTGTGTGTGTTCAATGCTCACCGTTGTGTGTGTGCATTTGGATTGGTTAAATGTTTAGCACAAGTTCCAGGGATGGGTCATCATACTAGGCCACATGTCCTGTCCTTCCCTTTCTTATGCATAAATGTCTAAATTGTATAACACTACCGTTAAAAAAATTGAAAATATCATTAAAACAGTATAAATTTAAAAAGACACATCAAAGGTAATTCAGATTAATAAATGCTGCGAAAATAAGGTTTGTTTTAAACTTTTGTTAAAAACATGATGATTTGAACAGAAACCCCTGCTGAAATGTTTAGAGATCTGAAAATAGGCTAACTTTGATTGCTTCCTGACTATCTTTCCTACCAAGTCTTGTTTCCAGCTTTACTGTAGTTTTTGGTCCTCCAATTCGAGCTTTTTCGATGTCACAGTGCATTCTAACGAAAGTGACGAAAAAAGCAGAGTGGTTGCGAGTTTGCTTGAATGAGCGTCATCTTTGTTTTCATGCGTTCTACACTGGAAACAAAGTGCTGACACGGTGTGAAAGCTTTAATCCAATAAAGACACAAGCACTTCCCTGTCCAATTCTTGATGTCCGCGTAGTCCTTACACTTGAGCTCTTCACAAGGGAAACTGAGGATGATTAAAAGTCTAGGCTAAAAGCACATGTTGTAAAAGAAGGCCTCTGTCATCTACTAGTGTCACTGTGGCCTTTAAGATAAGCTTCCTCTGTTAATAACGGATACTATACAGAAACCCGCCAATGATCACACACCAATTATACATTGAATGTACATTTTAAATAAAGCAGACTTTTTCACAATAGACGGCCCCTTTTTCAGACTTGCGTGATTATAACATAGGCATTTCCTTTTCAAACTGCCCACACAAAATATATATTTTACTGTACATTAAAAAAAACAGACTTTCTTCAGTGCATCTGTTAGCAGTGTTTTAACATCTACTGAATAATGCAGTACATCATCATTTTCAAGCCCAGACATCACATCAGCTCCGAGGCACAATATAATCCATTTTAAATAACCAAGGCATCATGGATCTCCTCCATCAGAGAGCCATATTTCATCGCCAGCTTTTGGAAATCAAGATTGAGTTGATGAATTTACCACAGGCCTCAGCCTCAACCCATCCATCCACATAAAATATTGAGGTCCTTGGAGCTAAAAAACAAAAGGGCGGACATCACGAACCGTGGCGTTTAAGTTTTGTCATTCACACAGAAGGTGTTGGAAGAATAATATGTTTATGGGATCTTCTCCAGCATTCAAACTTGTGAGTTGTGAAGTGTCAAGCCTTGCAGGATTCATCTCGCTCTAACTGCGAGGTTCAATTTATCTTCCCCGTGAGCTGTATATGGCAGAGCGGTTTTGCATGACCACTGCCAGCTGCCTTAATCCTAGCCTGGGTTGCACTTACGCGGTCTAATTCGGCAGATCTAATTCAGAGATCATTTAAAAGCTGCAGGGCTGGAGCCCCGAGCCTTCGGCCCTGCGAAACTAGAGACCGAGCATTAGAAAATCCTCAACAACATAGACGCTCCACCGTTTACTCGCGCAAGCCGCACAATCTGGCGCTGAATCTGCCGTTTGTCTCATGCAGGTGAGTGATTTTAGTCCACTCGAGTCAGTCAGCAGAACTGCAGTACAAACCGACAATGCAAGGAAGGATGACACCAGCATCACTATCAGCTCTGGCATATCAGATATCTGAAAAGACAAAACATTGGTCTTACCTCCTAAAACTTGCTGGAGAGCTGCAGCAGGAATGATGGGAAAGAAAAAAAGAGAAGAATAAATCAACAACAGACAATTCACCATATATCATTCAGGCTTTGGAAAATATAATGAGAATAAATGCCATTGCTGAAGACTGGGTGCATTAGGTTATGGTTCGCATTTAAGTAAATATATCTTGTTTGAATGTCAGATCCTGCTAATAAGAACCAAATGTTACATGGGAAACTGCTAAAACTATGTATGTTTTATAAGTATGTAGGCCTACTTGTAATCCTACACTTCATAAATATTCAGGTGTGGGAGCAAAACATCATGCGGATCCAAGAAAAATCATATGCATCGGTAAGATAAGCATTCAAGGAACTCAGAGGGTGAAAGTCATTTTTTAAGTGGTTAAAGACTTTTCTCAAATACCTTTGAGGGCATGTGAACTGAAATACCGCCACTTGAGTATACAGTAAGTGCGTACAAATGTTATTGGCAGCAACTTTAAAAAGCTCATAATTGCATCCTTGGGAGTCTACTGTAGATTTCAGTATGACTAAAACATGCTAAAAATGCATGCACCACTTGTTTGAGTCATAAATCAAGTCATACACTCAAATGATATTGTCATTACTGCAGATGACTGTTTATAGTAGATGTTCAGATGATTAGACTCTTGGGAGCTGCGATGCATGTTGCTTGTGTTGTTTTCTGAGATACAATGATTAAATCTAGAAATGGGAGTTTCTTCGAGTTCGGTAAACTTTTATTTCCCATGGGTTGATTTTTATCTTTTTTTTTATTTTTTTTATTAAAAACAGATTTAATGTTTTTCTTTGTGCTATATGAAGGTCATATTTAAAACTTTTAACCAACTTTGTATCTCTATATGCCTACTTCACTAAAACAACTAAAACAACAGTATGTGATAGCATGCATCCAATTCAGAGAGCTTGAGATTTCGTAATTGATTTATTTTGTAAAGATTTTTATTATTTTACCTTTTTCCGTTAGGAACCCTAAAATATACCATACAAATCAACTGACATAAATATGAAACCCCATAATAACAATCCATAACAAAAAAGTTTCTCACAAAAAAATAGTGCCAGGTCTTGTTATGTAATTAGACTCGAATGTAGTCTGTCATCGGTGAAAAAAATCAAAGCTGGAAAAAACAATACACATGAATATAACATTTTCAACCCTTGGGCTGTGTTGAAAATGCTTTACATAATTTGGGGGCCATTTAAAAATTGCCTGTAAATGTGTCATTATGCTAAATTATCACCTTGTATCTCATTCTTGTTTTTGGAACTGTGGTGACAAGTGAAATAAGGTGGGACGGGGGAAAAAAGTAAAGCAACATATAACATAGGGGGCTGTGTGAGCAATCAGTAGGTTTTAGAAAGAAAATCCCCTCCAGGTCAAAATGAATGGAACTCAAGATGAGGGTTAAACATGTGTCATTTCTAAAACCCTCCATTGCAAAAAAGTGACAAAAAGTGAGCATGGATGCATAAAATGCAAGTTATGAAATAAACCTTGGTAAACTGTTGACCATATGACCCTATTTCCCATTAAATGTATAGTAAATATATACAATATACAAGTTTTATGGCAGAACTCTCTTTATACATGTAAATGAAAGTTTTTTGACAGGTTAGTAGACCAATTTTGCAGATACATTAAAATGAGAAACAAATATTGCAATTTGACAAACCATGATCATACCATCAAGTGAAGTGACTAATACTTGTACAGCACTTAAAAAATATATTCTAACAAATCAGTGTTTCAGAAAACAATATCTCATATTCTGGTTGTGGCAAGAAAAAAAACTATAAGACGTTCAAGTGAAGAAATAAGAAGGAGCCAGGCTTTCCTCCTCCAAGGCACACATTACAGTATATGTATACTGCCAAGCTAAATATCATCTACTTACATAATATGCATAACACTAATCACGTGTTCATTGTTTTAAATATTCATATGAATAAATCTGGGTACAGACAAAAAGTAATTTGGGATTCATTACTACCTTCATTTGAATATGATGATGACACGTTCTCCAAGAGGCCAAAAGGTCAGGTTCTGCCTTAATGACATGCTCAGGCAAGCGCAGGGCCGAGCGAGACATGGAAAGCCTTTACTATAAAATAATAGGAGTCAAGGGAGAATGTCAAAGGCTTGCTAGGTGGAGCTAGTGTGGGGCTGGACGGTCCGGTCATGGAAGGTGAGTCAGATCGCTGTTACCACTGTGATAATGAGGAGAAAGTAACTGTGAGAGGAGCTGTTTGCAACTCTTAAAAGGTGGAGGGCAACAATCCTCGCTTTAAAACACTAATGAGAACACATGGCGGCTTCCACACGGCTATTGAAAACACAGACCTAACCCTACGGCCAATTAAAGAGGAATCTTTGCGGATGTTATTTTGCGATCATCATTATGTGACCATGGAGATGTCGGCGCGTAAACGAGCACCCGGGAGAAGGAGAGCTGCTCTATTATCCATTTTCCTAATCTCGGTCGCTCAACGGCTACACATTAAACCCGAGGTTTCCTAACAGATCTTAATAGACTGCTTTATCAATGAAAAGGCGATTTGGGCTATGTCTGTCAAGATATCACAGGTGCGTGGGGGACGTTACTGCACCCCAGCGATTTTTGCAAAGGGGAGCTCAAAGCGCAACAAAAGCCAGGACAAAAGACGACACAAAACCCTCAGCGCAAATGCTGCTTGATTGCCTGGAGCGAGACAGTAAATCTCTTAATCACACTGTGTTTGTGGGAGCTGCTTGCTTGGCTCGGGATGTCAGGCCATGCAAAACTGTCAGCCGCCCATAAATCACGAGGGCCGCTTTAACCTTTACAAGTGCTCTCCTCGGCACCCTCAAATTGGTCACGGCAACAAAGTCCCGGAGAATTGTAATGAATCGAGCATGGCTGTGAGAGCTGACATGGTGACAGCGTTTGGAGCTTCTCAAAATGAGCGTGCTAGGCTAGCGCCACGCGGGTTATTAGCATGATCTCAGCCTGTCGGTCTGAAAAAGCCAGAGTGGCATGTAATCTGTCCCTATTTAGTGAAGTGATGCTAATCCCTCTCTTGATCTGAATCAGGTCCTCCAGTGTGAACTTGAACGAGACGAGGCGTCTCCATCAACCGCCACAATAGAGGAAGTCTAAAATATGCAATCAACATACTTTTTGATTGGTATTGCAGTAAATCAATAATATACTGTAGGTGTCAGCCACAAAACAGCTTCTCACCTGGAGCATGGTTTTTCACCAGCATCTTATTGGCAGCTCGCTTCATTATCTGTTTTTGCAACAGTTTGTTTGATCATCCTGCATAATCGTACGTGTGAATGTTATGATTTTTAATCAGGCACAAAGAACACATGGGCTGAAAATCACTTTCACAATGTCTCTCTTTGACAGTACCTCAAAAGCTGGAATGATTTTCCTAACTTCTGCCAGCTTCCAGAAACACCTAAAGACACCTCTCTTCAGTGAGCACTTGTCTCGCAATTGTTAATGCACTCTTTTGAAGGAAAAACCATTATTCTTAAACATTTTTTTTTTTCAATGCTCTCAATGTCATTGCTGTTCTTGTCTCCTAGGGCTTAAAAGTTAGGTAAGGTTTACTTTAGTAAAGTGACCAATTCTCACTATTAAAGAAACCCAAAAATGAAAATTCTGTCATCATTTACTCACCCTTGAATAGTTCCAAACCGTTTTTTGTTTTTTAAACTACGAAATTCATACAGATTTCGAACTACTCCATGGTGAGTAAATGATAACAAACTTTTAATTTTTTATGTGAATTGTTCCTTTTACTACTTGCTTATTAGCATGTCTATAAATAGCATATTGGTTTATAGGTTTATTAATACTTATAAAGCACAAATTCCGCATGAACATACTGTATTCTGCATCCCTAATGCTACCCAACACCTAAACTTAACAACTACCGCAATAACTATTAACAAACAGCAAATAAGTAGTTTATTATCTGTTAACAGTGAGAATTGAAGCCTAAAATGGTAACACTTCAGAACGTATTCACTATTAAGTATGATTTTCTCTCAATAAAATTCTAGTTAGCTGCTTATTAATAGATAAGGTAGTTGTAAAATTTAGATATTGGGTAGGATTAGGGATGTAGAATAAGTTCATGTACAATAAGGCATTAGTATCTCTTAAATGCCTAATATTCTAGTAATATGCATGCTAATAAGCAGCTATTTAAGAGACCCTAACATAAAGTGTTACCCTTAAAATAAAGTGTGACCAAAGTAAGATTTTTTGTTTGTTTGGCCCAGTCAGTAGTTCAGATTTTGTGTTTTCATTGGCCTCACCGAAAAAAAAAGTTCTGTAAATATAGACCGATAATATGGTCAGACTTACAGCATTAAAAATGATTTACCTTTTCTTCAGACATTTACATGAGTCATGTTTCTTCTTGAGCACTGACACTGATGTCTACTTGGTAAACAAGGGCATGTTTGCTGAAATTGAAGGACTGAAAGGAGCGGGCCAAGGTTACCAGAAAATTTATTCATTAAAGGCTTTTTTTTAAAAGTCAGAAATCTGAAGTATAAAGGCCTGAATAAATATTTACAAGCAAAACCTAACCTTCGTTTAACAAAAACCAATAAAAAAATATGCAGTGCTTGTATTTGAAAAAAAAAACAGTCATTGATATATAATTTGATAATGCACTGATCCTAGCATTATGCTCTGATGTTCAACACCATTTCAACATATTTTCTTTTTTAAATCAGGAATATATAAATGTTACTCCAATTACATCAGTGGCGCTTAAAATCTAATTGAATGGGAATTACCTAGTAAGCAGTGAGCTAAATAAGTGACAAGTAATCCTGTACTGACATTCTGTGGAAGAAAACCATGAAAACATGAACTCCAGCAATACCCTTTTGTGGCTTTGCAGCCTGCCTTTATTTTCCACTATACGGATTTTGAAAATGCAAAGCCACACAGGCAAACCAGCAAATGCACTTGAGTGCACAGGGATGGGATTTGGGGTGTCTTTCCTAGGTCTAAAAGCAAATCTGACAAGCTCCTTTTATTAACCAAAGAAAGCAAATGCGAGCAATATCTTACACGAATATCCTTTTCCCTCTGAGAAGGAGAACTAGCATTCATTTTGACCTTGCGAAGACCTGCCGCAAAAATCAGCTGGTATGTTGACAGATCATGTAGACCTACCGATAACCGAGTGTTCATTGCATGAAAGAAAATAAGTGAGGGAATCATGAGGGACACTGAGTTGGAAAATTACGTTTTATATGACTTCTCATCCTCCTGTGCAGATTCCTGTGTTTTGATTTTTTTTCCTGGCACCAAAGATAGATGTCAATATCTATGTATCTATATATGGAACTGATATTTGGTCTTCCTGTAATTCAAATGCATCCAACAATATTAGTAACACCAAATTCATTCCATTAACCACAGTTAATCAAAAAAATCTGCCTTAAAAGGAATTCTTCACACAAAACTAAATGTTATTTACTCTTGATTCGGTCAGCAGTTTCAAGTTAACAGCTCGCTGGAGTGGAAGATTATCAATAACCATCTTCAATTTCAGCCTGTTCCTCACAGGAACCTATTATAAGGTTTCAAAAGACAGGGGCTGTGTTGTACTGCAAACAGCCACCAAGCAAAATTAACAAGGCAGCTGAAAAGACTCCACATCCTGTTTTAATTACTTGCTGAATTGCTGCCTAGTGTGTAAACCATTATTTGGCTTCTTGTGCCCTCTGCCAAGCGCGGTAAACTATGGTGCTGATTACCGCACAACCGGCTACTGGCAAAAAACACACAAGCCCTGAGCCGGGTGAATGTAGCTAACCTCACTCGCTTGCGTTTTGGCCCCCAAAAGAAATACAAAACTGCACAATGGCAGCAGATGCCCGTCTGAAAGCGAAATACAGACATGCTTGCATCCTTGGCACACACACAGCTCTATGTTGAGGGCAACCCAGACTAATTTGTGTTGATAAATAAGACAGACTCTCTGTCTACATTATTTAATCCTGGGGAGCGGATGGCCTTGTTTTCACAGTGAAAGCCTGTTCCCTGTACACTTAAAGAAAAGCCTTTGCGAATCGAGTCTCTCATACAGACTAAAAAGACCACAGAAGGGATGGAGTCTAATGTTAGTGTACATGAAAAGGTTTTTGTTTGATGCAAACTCTACCTCTTAAGAGCTGTGCTCTTGCTTTTATAGAAATAATCAGTTGACTGTATGGGTGGGCGGTATGACCAAAACCTTATATCACTGGATGAGTAATTGTATATCATGGTAACTGTATATGTAATGATACAGCTATTTCGGCAATATTGAAACCAATGTAACTCAAACACTATAGCATTGGCATTGCCAAGGTCATGGGTTCCTTGATAACCAGCAAAAAAGATAAAAAAAAGGTAAACCTGAATACAATTTAAATCACTTTAGATAATAAACGGATCTACCAAATTCATAAAAATCTAACAAATTAGCATAGAAATATATAACACTTACAATGTAATGTAATGTAGAGTGATTAAAGTATTTAAAATAATACAAGTTAAGTGTTTAGTCCTAGAGTTCTCACCTGGGGTTACCTGGGGTTTCAGTAAGGAGGTTCAACCAACTCAGAGTTTAAACTTGAACTCTGAGTTCACTTACCAAAAGATTAAAAACTCTAAGAACAGCTGATCTGAGTATGGTCAATCAACTCAGAGTAGACTAATTCAGAGTGAAGCGTGTACAGTGCGACTCGAAAAAAAAGGCATTATCAATGGAGTGCAGATATTACGAGTCACCATGGCAACATCTGAAAAAAAGAGCTCAGCATAATTTTGTGTGTGCCCATGCAAAGTTAGTATAATAAAAAATATGTAATTTGTGTTGTTTATTGATTTGGAATTAGCCTTAACTTAATGTTCAGTGGAAATGTTTAATGTAAGGTTCCCACTTTTACACAAGTTGATCAGCTTAAAATAAGTTTTTAAATGTTTCAAAAGTGCACTTGTGTGTGTCTGCCTTTTTATTGATCAAGTGGTAGAGTTTGATATGGCATTTAGAATATAAGCAGTACTAAAAAATAGTTTTTAGAATGAGTAATAATCCCATTAATCGAGTTACAGTACATGTTTCTGTTGAAGATCAGTGAATTGAAGCTAATTATTTATTTTTTGCAGTAATATCAAGTAAAACTCAAAACTATGTTATTGAATCTAATTGTAATTTTAATGTAGGTGCAATCCTGCAGGTATTAAAAGAACATCCCCGATACAGTAAGCTTCCATTAGCAAAGAAACGTAAAGCTGCATATAGTATCTGCTCTGATGTAAGAGCACGACCAGGATGGGTGATGTTAGAGCGGATTAGATTATGGATATATGTAATTGATAGCAACGAAAAAGGGTAACGCTCAAACAAAAATGTAACGTTATGTGGAAAAGACAAAAAAACTCCTCTCTGGGTCTCAAAATCCTTGCCCGACGTAAATGTGATTTTCTTCGAATTAATACAGCCTCTTCATCTATGTGATCCTCCAAAAATGGACGAGCCATTCTCGTAACTTTGTTGTTTGTGTGACTAAAATGTGGGCATTAAATGACTAGGGCTAAGGTGAGACATAGCGCTTTGTCTTTTAAAAAGAGGAGGAGACCGACAGAAACTAAGGGTTTAGAAAATAAAACCTGCTCCTGACCAGGTTAGGTTCACAGAGTAAGTTACCACGGTAACTGACTCTGAGTAAAAGTTACCTCTCTTTCAGAAACGGGCTTGACTTATCCTGCTTTCTCCAGTTTGACAAACCTGCCATTTTGAAATGGAAAACCCAGAGTTTTTCTTTTTTTCAGGGTTAACAAACTCTGAGTTTCCACTTAATCTCCTTTCTGAACGGGCCCCTGGTCCTCCTGGTCTCTCCTCGTTTGTCTGAGTGTTGTCACCTGTTCCTTGTGTTCTCCTTCCCTTTATATTGTTCGTCCTTTCCCTCTTGTTTTGTCAGTTCGTTGTTGTAAACGTACATGTTGTGTCTATGTCAGTAATTTCTAGCTTGTCTCCTCTCTAAGTGCTTTAGTTAATTCCCTGCCTTAGTTGTGTGTTTGTCCCCAGTCTTGTCTCATCCTGCCCTGTTCAGCTGGCTGTGGAGTGGCCTGGTAGACCACCGCTGCCTACCTCCAGTCACCATCTGCACAGCTCATTCTCTCCGGTTGACAATCATCCGGGGCTGGTTTCTGCAGTCTTTCTCTCAGCTTGTCTGCAGTCCCCTCGTCTCCCTGCATACTGTTTGGACTGTGTTTACTCCCCTCCTCACCACTTCTTGTCTACCTATTGTGTAACAAATATGTTAACACTCTTGCTGCCTTTGAATCCTCAAGGAAAGGAAACTCAAGGAAAGGGAAAGGGAAAGGGAAAGGCAAAGGCAAAGGCAAAGGCAAAGGCAAAGGCAAAGGCAAAGGCAAAGGCAAAGGCAAAGGCAAAGGCAAAGGCAAAGG
>JAUMHG010000024.1:4748425-4758620 GCA_032359395.1 Enteromius anoplus
ATAATACAGCGTCTGACCAGCAATGCAGTTTATGCACCGCACATGCATTGGCTTGAGATCTCATTAGCATGCCTGATGCAGATGCGAGAGAAAAGATGCACACACTGCTGATATATCGCTTTGGCCTAGATTTCCATTGTGGCGAGGGCAGCCTTAATTGATACTGACGGCCCTCTTAGCTTTGAGGGTAAAAGCCTGCAAAAATTTCACCTGGGAGGTTTGACAAGGGCATGGCGACAGAGACCGCTTCCCACTCACAGTCTGGGAATATTGTTAAATATGAAAAGACACGCGTGTAATTAACCGCCACCGTTTGATGAGTCTCTGCTAATTCTTCAGAGGATTCGTTATATCAATACTTAACTAGAAATAATAATTACACTGTGACTCTTGATTATCTATGCATTTTTTTAAATCCTCAAATACTCCTTTGCGTTTGATAAGTCGGTCTTCCGATGGATAATCCCTGTAGTAAAAGCAAGGATTTAAGTCGTACGGAAACCAATTGTTCCTTTTAATATTGTCCTTTACCAGTGTTAAATCCAATTTGCTCTATCAACTTTCAGGATGATTTATTTTCGATTGCAAAGCGCCGCTTCCTGCCGACTCCACAGTGGGTAACCTGAGACTGAATTAAGTGAAAAGCCAAGCGTGAGCTGCCACTGTCTTTGTCCTCGCTGCCTGTTCAATTAGAAGCAGAAACGGGCCAAATGTATTTCTGTATGAAGTCATGCAGATTTGGCCTTGGGTTTAACACCGTACCGCCATATGACAGACTGATACTTCTCCGAAGGGCTGAGACATTGCTGAGTGGCCCTAATTAGTCTACATATGTCACCTAGAACAGTTTCTATGGCAAATTGCTCTCCCATGCTCCAACACATGTCCATGTTTTCATCAAATTAGTACGGGAATATGCTACACATGCATACAGATCGCACACGGCTAGAAATGCTAATGCAAACACATAGTACTGAGCATTTTCTGGCCGAATACATCAGTCCAAAAGACTCAGACATGATTTACTGTTGCCATGTACTGGATTTCACATAATAATGCGGATATAAAATGAAAGATGTCTAACAGTGATAGCGCTGGGATGATTTAGAGAATTATCACTTTGGTAGGTAGCACGGTTTTCATTTATATTTCTGAATCTATTTGAACCAGATTCCCCCCATTTTGTTTAGCTACATTTTCAGTATTAAAATAACTAAAAGAAACCATTTGATTTGAATGAAGCTGACAAAAGGATACAAATAATGTGCTATCCTTATCTTTCAGTCGCATATGTTTGAGAAGCTTTTGTGCATATCAATCCTTTATTTACAGTTAAAATAAACAGTTTTTTTCTAAACAGTTGTAAACATGCAAACCCTCTGAACCTGATCTAATGAGATCTACATCCAAAGATATCTCATTAGCTATAAATTCTCAAGGCATTTTAAGAGGCTAATGTGCTGGATACCAGACTATCTGAAACACCCCACTGTAAAAAAGTCGACCTAAAACGAAAATTCAGCCTGTACCAGGGATCCAAATTTTTAAGCTCATCATTTTAAAATAAAAATGTGAGTGTACAGTATGCTGGACTTCTCCAGTTTTTTTATTTTACTTTACATCTAAAGCAATCAACAACCGATACACAGAGGCAAATCTGTTTCTGTTACCCTTGATTGCATGTCACAATATGGAAGAAAAGATCTTCTGCAACTTATGTTTTATCACTTATGTTTCAGCTACTTTTTTTTTTCTCACCCACGCGTTACTCTAAACCTGTATGACTTTCTCTTCTATAGAATGCAACAGGTGATTTTTATTTAAGAACATGCCAGCCGCTCTTCTTAACATAATGAATGTTAACAAGTCTATCTGACTTGCATGATATATTCATAGACTTCTAAAGTCATTTAATAGCCTTGTTGTGTGCAGAACACACAATTTAACTCCTTGAAAATGTTGACATCTGCCCAAGTTTCAACTCACCGGTTCACTGATCAGGTCACAATGAATAACAGTTCACTGGAGAGGAAGATTATCAGTAATAATTTCAGTCTGTTCCTCAAACATAGGACTTTAGACGACTTGAAGCATAGTACACAATTCATGCTAACCAATTTTAAGCTGCTTTTGCACCCTTTTCAAATCATAAAAGTCCCATTCATTGTCACTGCATAAAAACAGCGACCAGAATATTGTTAAAAAAAGAAAGAAAATCACCCTCATTTAGTTCCAAACCCATGCGATGGCAGAATTTACATGTTAAACTTTTCCCACAAAATGTCAAGGGGCGGCCTGCAGTTACTTCATAGATATATAACAAACATTTTTCCAGTCAAACTGCAGTTTAAGTGCAGAGGAAGAAGATAAGACAAACACTCAACCCAACGATTAGAAAACAGGCAGACCGGATCAGATAATGGTTAATAATTTCCAACTCCGGAGCCCTTGAGTTCCTCAAAAGCAAACATTTTACCTTGACAGCTAAGCACGTTATCCAGTACTGCATTGTGATAAGAACATCTTCAAGTTATGTAAGGCCTTGAAGCACATCACCTTGCTTACCTTCAGTGCAGTATTTCCCTTTGTAGCCTGTATTGGAGCAATCACAGAGCACCTCTCTGTCCTGAATGGAGCAGCGCCCTCCGTTGCTGCAGGGGTTTTGTTTGGTACACAGGTATTCCAGATCGTTCTTAACGCCCTGACTGTCCAGGAGAGCAGGAGGAGTCTCTCCCAACTTCAAGTTGGCGATCAAGCCTCGGAAAGGCGGCTCATATTTGACCGTGCTGGACGTAAGGGCCGAGAGACGCACGTCTGGTGGGATCCCACCCACGTACAAGTCGCTAGCCACAATCATTTCCCTTCGCTTGGACTTCACCTCCGCCACTTTGCTCTCCCCGTCCATCGCCAGCATGGTTTCACGATAGTTCCTCGTGAGCAGCACGCGATGCCAGCGTTCGTCGCTGACGTGTGTCTCCATGTGCAACGAGGCCGGCTCGCCGCAGTGGATGGCGAAGCGCAACTGCAGACGGCCGTCGTTGATCAAGAGCTCCAGGAAGTCGCAGTTCCCTCCATCGTCCAGGTACAGCACCACAGCTTTGCTGATGTTGGTCTTCATGGTGAAGCTCAGCTCTCCAGTAGATCCTGCCTCCCAGGGTCCATAGCGAACCCACTGACCGGGCAGACCGTCGAACTCCAGAGCCGTGGTGACTGCAATGGCCACCATGAGCCCCAGCCAAACGGAGGCCCGCGAGAAGTTTGCGCTGCACCTCCACTTCCGCGTCATCATCTTCCAAGCGTGCTCCTAATCCTCCTTTTCTAATGTTCAGTTTCTCTTAATCCACTGCAGAGGAGAGATTTATTCCCAGTTTAGCGTATTAATTTATCTGGCCTTTCGAAAATAGCGCTGCAGAAATAGCAAGGTCCCAGTTTTCTAAAAACCCCCTAATATTTCAGAGTTCCTTCTCACTTGATTCTCCATCTTGATTCTCTTCTGAGTAACTCCATTGAGGAACACTTCTGAAAGGCCGTGTATTAAAAAAAACCTCACACGGTACTTAGCGCTTTGAAATCTAAAACTGCCCTAAAAATCTAGTTGACTCGACATGTTAAAAGACCGATTTATGCATTGCACCCTCTGGTTAAAGTAGGATTACTGCTGCGGTTGTATTTTTCGTTTTGTGGGTAGTAGGTCAAATACATGATTTCTTTCCCCGGAAAACCTCAGCTTCCTTTAGAGAAGGGCATCTGCATTCCACCAGCAAGACGTCACACCCAGGAAAATCCTCTGACCAGGCCTCTGTAAGTAAAAACATAAAAACATACAGTATGTTAATTTATGACCAAACTCGCATACACTCCTAAATTCATATCAAAGTGTAATAATTTCTGGCCTTTAGTAGTGAATTTCTATTAAGGAACCAGTTTGATCAGAAAATCCAGACCTGGCAGTGTAATGAAATCAATCTTTAATGCACTTTGCATTGTAACAGACTGGGCTAGTTGACAGATCCCCTCATTGGCTTTGCAAATTTTTCCGATCCATTCACAGATGAATATTCACAAACCAGCTCGCAGCTAGTGTTTTAAACAGCTCTGAGCCCCCTGAAGCCCTTTCAGTCAATCAACACCTCTCTCTTTCACCCATATAGTGGCTGAGCATAGTAGTTCACTAGTGCGATTGTCTGACAGCGGCATGATCACACCACACTCCTTTTATTTGTGTGCGCTTGTATGCGTGCCGAATTCATTAAAGGAAATATGCAAATCTGTGATAACTGCTCAATGCTTACAGCAAATGAACATTAATGTCTGATAATGCAGGTCAGTTTTGAGTGCTAGGCTGTGGAGTTAGCAGCAGACTACTGCAATATTACATGGCATATAACCAATCACATATCAAGAGTCTGGAGATACACTATGGTCGACAATAATGCTCATATCCATAACTGAATCATCATTTTATGAAATACTACTTGATCAAAATAGCTGATGTAAAAAATAATATTTGATGTAAACTGAGGCAAGATATTTCATAATGTTTCATGAATATAGTATACAGTTATAAATGAAAAAACAACAACAATCAATCAAATAAATAAACAAACAAAGGCTGTCAATTTGATTAACTGCATCAAAAATAAATAGTTTGTGTTTAATACATCTGTGTGTACTGTGTATATTTACAGTACATATAAACACACACACATGTATACATAAGAAATACATTAAATATACACTGCTCGAAACCCTGGACACAACACAATGTAACTCCAAGTCAATCACACTTCTGTGAAATCAAGCTGCCCACTTAGGAAGCAACACTGATTGACAATTAATTTCACATGCTGTTGTGTGAATGGAATACACAACTGGTGGAAATTATAGGCATTTAGCAAGACACCCCCAATAAAGGAGTGGTTCTGCAGGTGGTGACCACAGACCACTTCTCAGTTCCTGTGCTTTCTGGCTGATGTTTTGGTCACTTTTGAATGCTGGCGGTGCTTTCACTTTAGTGGTAGCATGAGACGGAGTCTACAACCCACACAAGTGGCTCAGGTAGTGCAGCTCATCCAGAATGGCACATCAATGTGAGCTGTGGCAAGAAGGTTTGCTGTGTCTGTCAGCGTAGTGTCTAGAGCATGGAGGCATTACCAGGAGACAGGACAGTACATCAGGAGATGTGGTGGAGGCCGTAGGAGGGCAACAACTCGGCAGCAGGACCGCTACCTCCGCCTTTGTGCAAGGAGGAACTGAGTCTCATTTTTACTTGTTTTATGGACATTACATCAAAGTTGGATCAGCCTGTAGTGTGTTTCTTCACTTCAATTTTGAGTGTGACCTCCATGGGTTAATACACTTGATTTCCATTGATAATTTTTGTGTGATTTTGTTGTCAGCACAACTATGTAAAGAACAAAGTATTTAATAAGAATATTTCCTTTATTCAGATCTAGGATGTGTTATTGTAGTGTTTTATTTTTTTGAGCAGTGTATATTTAGATTTATGTAGAAAATAAATAACATATAAATAAATAAATATACACACACACAATAACAATATTTCTTAAACGTATATAAATACACACAGTATACACATGTTTTATTTGTTAACAAAAAACATTCATCAATTAAACCAATTTGACTGCCCTTAAATAAATTTAATAACGCATCAGCATCATCATCAAGACTAATTTACATACAAGATGACAAATGACTTTGATCTTAATAACGATATTAAAATATCCATGGACAAATTGAAACAAACTGCTTGTTTCCAATGGATTAATAAAATAATTACAAATGGACCATATAATAATAATAATTATTATTATTATAATAATGTAAGTTAATAAATAGTTAGCTCTTTGTTCGCACCATACAATAATAACAATAATACAATAATCTGATTATACAACTACTAATACTACTACTAATACGACCACTACTCAAATCAATCAATCAGACTTAATTTACAAAAATACTTTAAAGTAAAACTTTCAGTATGACAAACAATAAAATAACTGTATGAAGTATGTTAAGGAATATACAGTAGTCACAAACATAAACTCTTTAGGTAAAAACTTATTTCAGTAATATATAATGCATTTAATATTTGAAGTACACTGCAAGTGCACAGTCAATACAATTAAGTACACTTCTTTTTCACAAGGGGAGGGTGCAGACGTGGGTTGTTTTTAGTGCTAAGGTCAAATGTCACTCTACAAAGATGGCACCTGTTGCCCGGCTTGACTGTCTGATTAAATAACGAGGTGTGTGAGAGGTCTTGGAGGTCGAGGGTCTTCACCTGGGCCGTTTGGGAAGAGTGTGTGACACATGATCAGAGAGATAACAAGCTAAATGACAGTTCAAAGACACAGCTATTACCTTCAAATGGAGGAAAGCTCTTTTATATTCTGTGCTCTTTCTAAGGGGGTTGAGGTGAAGCATCAAGTGTGAAGCATCAAGTTCTGTTTCACTTTATTTTCCCCATGTTTGCCAGATCAAAGTGATGCACATGAATCCAAACATCATTGTTAAGTAAGCAGCCTTCAGTGAGGATGAAATCTAAGAGAAAATGGCACTAATTAAGACACTGAATCTGTTTGAATATGGTGAAAGAGACCTAGTTATTATGAGAGGGAGAAAAAACAAAAAAAAAAAAAAAAAAAAACAATGATCAATGAGCACTGTGGAAAGAAAGAAATATTCTGAGGGAAATACAAGAAACATGAAGAAAGATAATTAGTTATGGTTATTATAGTCACAAAACTAACTTTTGACCTGATGTTCCCAATAAAGCAACTTTAGGATAAGGAACAAACTGGGTCTAAATCAATTTGTACTTTACAGTACTGTATGTTATTCAGGTTGCTGTACTGTTGTTTCCTAAATCATCGTTTTAACTGTTTAAAACCTGGTCTCATGGCATAAATGTACCTTGGTGCACTTTCTAGTGAGACATGAAATACGTACCAACAAGTACATATAACTGCAGTTTCCAAAAGATATGAACAATGGAGGCAGTAAAACTCTGACATGAGTTTCGATTAATAAAGCGTAATTTTTGAATTACTTGAAGATCATGTGCCTTCAAAACAATATTAATATGCTGGGAGATTTGAAAATGGATTCTTTTGAATGTTAGCATCACACATATCCAGCTTCATATGGGTTTTCATAGAAGGTAGGTTTGTGCAGAATAGCTCACAGAGTACAGAGAGGTACTTGAGAGATGAGGAGCTCTAGTTTGAATCTTGTGTAACTACAGTACTGTTAAAAAAAAAAGTCCAAACGTGTGTAAAAGGAAGTTAAAATGAAAAATGTGCCTGTGTTTTAGCGCCACTCTTTAAAAACTGCGGTGAAACATGCAGTAAGGCAAGTAAAAACAGTGTTGCACAAAAAGTGCACAGTACATATTTTTTATGAGACCAGCTTGGTTTAAAATCACATCAAAAAAGAGATGCAATGCCAGAAAAAAAATATTCCATCTTGACATAAATGTTGAAGAAAAGATTCAAAATAAATAAATAAAAATAGTAATATGTTTTAATTTTCTTAACAGTTCACATTATGAAAAAGTAAATTGAGATATATAATATAATAGTGGATTATATTAGCATTGACTCCATACAGATCCTTATCAGTGTTAAATAAATAAAACCACAATACTGCCATTCTTTCCATCCACGCGTGTCAACGTCTCTGTAAAGGTTTGCATTAGTATAGGTTTCATGTGGAACACTTTCCCTCGTGTTGTTTGGTTTGTGCTAGTAACCAAATCGATGTGAAAGCTAATACACATGCAAAAGACAAACAAAAGAAACTTGGTTGCAAAACCCTGTTAAAGTCCCTGTCTTTCATCATAACATCATCTACGTATAGGAAATCTAAGACATTACAAGTCTTTCTTACAAGTCTTTCTGATGAGCATATGTGTTTTCAGCTGTCAGCCATCAGAGTCTTAGAAATAGCGTGATATTGTATTTCCCCCTTGAAACGGAATAGGATCAAATTGTATTTTGATCTATGCAAATGACAACTGCACCATGCAAAGTAAAGCGAAGCGAAGCCAAGGAAGTCCAATTCCGCCTCGTGTTATCAGCGTGCCCAGCCCTTTGGTTATTGTTGATATGATGTGTATGCATGAGGGGAGCAGGTATCAAAAGCTGTGGCGAAATCCCTGTAAACGTCTTGAGTTAGGTAAAGCAGGTCACAGTTGCATTTGTATTCATGAGAGAGCCAATGAGCAGATTAATGAATAAATGTATGACAAGAGGATCCCAGATTGTTGCATAAATGTCAAAGGACGGACCGTTTTCGCTAAAGATGAAACGATTCAATCGGCAGAAAGATGGCTGATCGGGTCAGCAGAGAAGTGACCAATAACTTAAAGATCCAATCTTGCACACAGGTCATTCCCAGTAAGACATAATAAAGTTATTTCCAAAAGGTAAACGGTCAAGTTGATGGTCTGAAGGTTTAGAGTTGGTATACACCACAAGATACTCAGCAAACGAGACCCAAGTACTGACCCGCTGTCTTTTTGATGGGACCGGAGAAGAGAAAGAGGGATGGAAGGCAGGGGAAGATCTGAGGACAATCTGCCAGAACAAGGCTGAGGCTTCATAAACACAGCGCACAATGAGAGTTCATCATTATTATTTAATGCTACAGCACCTCTTTGATCCTTTGATCCGGTCTGCCGGTCTTTGAGGCAGATGTCTCATTCTTACTGGGGGTAAAGAGTCAAACCTGTCGCCTGCCAGAACAAGGCCTGAGTTTAGGCCATAACTTCATCCTGTCAAGAACCCGGAGCCTATGGTGCTGATGTCTTTGAAGAACAAGATAATCAAACGGATATATAATTTTCTTCTATTTTGAGAACTGACCATTTCATGTGTGATTGCAGTTCCTTAGTCTTCCAAAAAGTTTCCTGGTACTATAATATTTGATTTTTGTTTAATAAACCTGATATCCGATATCACATATAATTTCACACTCAAATCAATGATTATAATTACGGAATTAAATGACTTGACACGTGTTAATTGGTTCATGTTGCATATACAGCCAATGAACTTGCTGCTTTACTTTTAAATTTCTGATTTGTATCCACGTTCTTCTGAAACTTTCCGCCTTCCCCAGCGCCGCCTGTATAGATCTGCTATGGGTTATTAATATGCTATTTATACCTGTATGTCTTCAATACAGCACTGTGTCGCCATATGCACTAGCAGTATGCGAGTTCCTCTACTTGTTTGCAGCAGCAGAAACTACAACTACACAATAACCAAAAGCAGCACCAATTCAGCAGCCGCGTAGCAGAACTATTCTGTCAGGACCAAATACATTAACACTGTCATATCCATTAAAATACTAAAATTTTGATAGAGTTGTCATGATAGAGATCGTTTTTGGATCCATAAAGTACATTGGACTAAGGCCTGTCATGTTATAAGGTCATTTACGAGTGTTAGAGCTCATGTGTGTCGTCCATTCTCTTAATGTAACTATCACATCATTTGGATGCTGGAACAGAAGAGGTCTTGAGAATTTCTCTGGATGTATGTTGGGGAGATTTATGAATTGTTTAAGTGCCCCAAGGTTATCCGTATCGGGTGAGGTGTGATAGGAATGTTTTCTGTCCAGATAACAGTCTGTCACATGCCTCTGTCTGACTTCCTCCCATGACCCCTTAATGAGGTCAAGCAAGTATGTGTGTGAGGGGGTGTAACTGTGAGTTAGAAAGGCTGAAGGATGTAGGAAGGGAGTCGCTCAATAATCAATAGAAGTTAAACTAAAATATCAGAAAGTGCATGATCCCGTCTGAGAACTTCAACAGTGCTACTGTATAACCACCACATATCTCTAGAATAAATGTTTAAGTGAATATTTAAAGCTTATAAAAACAACAATAACACTATAGAAATAGAGCCTAAAAAGTGAAATTCTCAAAGTATTTTAAGCAACGTATTTAGTAATGTTTTATGGTGACAAATTGAAATATGTAATTTCATAGCATTTCTTTTTTTTAAATTGATAAAAATAACAATAAGTTACAAATATCATAATCAAGTGATATTTTAACTGCATTATTTACAAAATCTAATATTTTTTTAATATATTTACTTTAGCCTCTTACCTAATTTTACAAATATTGCTGAATTATTGCTATATAACCTCTTAACTGAAA
>JAUMHG010000024.1:4773424-4784001 GCA_032359395.1 Enteromius anoplus
TGATAACTTCGGTCCACGAGAAAAGAAATAAAAGCCCGCCCACACTGAAAGCTGATTGGCTTATTTTGCTTAGTAAATCAATCAGGATTCCGGAATATTTTGTACAATTTGCGAGCATCAGGGAGCCACTATCAATATATGGGACAGAGCTTGGGTGGCAAGCTCTAGTAGATCCGCCCCTGTGTACCAATGTGGTTATATAATACGTACACGTCTGTAAGTATGCAGGTATTTGGGTCACTTAATATGAAGCAGAACCAGTCAACTAGTCACATGTATTTTTTGTTTTGATTTAGTAAATAGGGTACTTCATTAAAAAAAAAAAAAAAAAAAAAAAAAGATTCATAACCAGAACCGTTAGGAACTGAAATCATTAAATGGAATCCAAATCTAAACAAAGAATCATTAAGTTCCTTAAGATTCCCTACAACAAACTGCTAAAAAAATTAAATAAACAGGATAAAAGCCCACGACTATGAAGAAAAAATAACAAACATTTAATTAGGAAGAAAGAAAGATAAAAAAAAATAGGGTGAATAAAAATACAGCACGGTGGAGTAAGTGTACAGGCATTGTGTGCAGAGAGGCTGGAATATAGAACAAGCACACACACACACGTTGTGAATAGATAGCACAAGCATTCAGTGCATAAAGTCAGAGTAGGTGACAGTGACTAATGGCTATAGATGGGGATGGGCCAGAGCTTTCGGGAGCAATGCCATGCGTGATTAATCAAAACACTGCATATTTAAGGAAATGTTCACAGCCACCACGCATGACAACCTATAGAGATTTATACCATGCCCCTCGAGTTCAGAGTGCAGAGTTAATGCCAAAAAACAACTGGCATATTCCGACGTGCAAAAACTCTATCAGGAAAACACAATCGTGTGATGAGTCAGAGACAAATCACCTACGAACTGCGGCTGATTGGACACGTAGTGACAGGGGCAAGAGTCTATCAGAATCTGCATTTACACCACAGCTTCAAAAAAAAGAAATATAGCCAGCACGAGCCTTGAGCAACCAACGAGGATTAAGGCGTGTCCCAAATCCAATTGGATTATAGATACAAGAATGAAATTGGAGAAAATAATGGCACAACCTCTATCCAGTATCCAATTGTTTCACTAATAGAAAAAGCGAGAATACTAGCAAGCATTGACGGCAACCTAATCTCACTAATAAGTAACTTTGGAAGCACGTCGATGAATGAAAACAAGGAAAAAAAAAAAACATGCAGGAAGGTGGTCTATTCAGAGAGTGTGCAGGAGCATGAAATTAATAGGACATTAGCCTGAATAAAAACTAACTTTCATAAACCAGCGCCACTGCAGAAGCAACAAAAGGACAGGCTTGATGTGGAAAACAATGAAGAGCGTAAGTGGGAGGGGGACAGGTGAGGACAGACATCAGCCGAAGCTTTAATTTATTCAGCCGAGCAATATGGTACATCACAACCACCCAGTGTGAATCGGACAGACACTCTAGGATAATTCAGTTTATCAAAGTCAGCTAGGATCTCAGAGCTGCTCGTGGAGAAACCGAACCATTACTGGAGTGGGCTTTAAAGGCTGGAGGCAGCCTGTGCCATTTCTCTAAGTGTTTTTTTTGCGTTAGCATTGAATTACGGATTCAAATTGCACAGAAAGATGGGGTAAAAACAAAAAAACAGAAACCTCATAGGTTGTGTTTACAGTTACTACAAACTGCATATTTTCTGTGCAATCAACTAGTTGGTGGGTGGAAGCAGTTATTTGAGTACTTTGTCTAAGAATAATTAGGGTCTGACAATTCGGACCCCAATCAGATGTGTTTCTTATGCGTTTGTGTGTTCAAAAAGAGTTAAAGAGAATGCAAATGTATTGAACAGAGCACAGATTCTGAGACTGAATATTGGAAAGCATAGCTTTTTTATCCCCGGAATACACAATTCACAACTAATCTTTTAAATTCTGATTTGTTTGATGAATTTTAATATGACTTGAGATTTGAATACAATTAAAATGAACTGAAACTTGAAGAGCAATAGACTGATAGAATATCTAAGTGCATAAAAATGCACTTTTTTGGACAAAGGTAAAAAAAAAAAAAAAAAACACTTATTTGAGGGCCTAATTTTCCGAGAAGCTTCAAAAGAAGATTTACAAAAGGAAAATCACAATAATAGGAAGAACACATAAATGCATAAAATGCATAAAACTATCCTATTTCTTGCAAAAGCCTTTGGAGGCCTTTTGATTATGTATAATAACAGGAAAATCACTCACAGCTGATGATCTAAAGTTTTTTTTATGTAGTTACACAAGCCCTGCTTCAATGGCCGCACCACAGACCTTTCAGAAAAGTCATTTTCTCTAAATTGAACTTAAAATAATTTCACAGGGGTTGGACAAAGTGATGTGAATGCCCATTTGTGTCAATATGTATTGAAAACAAAAATTGCAATTATATTAAGTTTGATTGATAACATTCAAACTATACAAAAGTTTTATGAATATAAGCTAAAAATGTCGGGAGCTGTCTTAAAGCCAAGTGGTGGTAAAACACCTTAAAGGAATAGTTCACCCAAAACGTTTCCTTTTTTATTTTAACACAAAAAAAGATATTTTGAAGAATGTTTAAGCACCAACCAGTTGGTCCCGCATTGCCTTATTTTGTCCAACCCTTGTATTATATTATACTGTATGTACAGTATGCGTTTTTCCAGAATTAATAATATAAATATTATAATCAAGCTTTCCAGAAATGTCCTGCTTCTAGATATAAACCTACTATTACACCACAGATTCCCCATCATCTGTCATGGTGGGGTTGTTATTTAGTGTTTCCATCAATGATTCAAAAGGTCCTACATGACTTTCTACTTAATATAGTGTCAAATGGACATGACGTTGTGGTTTAGGTGGACAACACCTGATGTCATAACTTCTGAAGAAGTGCGTTCAAGAAGTGCATTAGGGGAACTACATGACATCTTTTAAGGGAATTGCCTGTCACTTTGGATGAGCGTCTGTACGAGAGCTTTCACTTCAAGGTGGACCCCTTTACCAGTCTGTGGTCAGGGGTTTCTCATCGGTGGGCTGTTTGTTTATCTGGGATCTTTGCGCTAATTGGTGTGACAATGCCTGCACACTTCACATTACGAAATCGCTGATGCATTTATTCAGGGGTCACTTCGGGGACACGCGAAAATGTTCGGTCAACGTTGACAAACTGCACAAACGACCTCCGCTGGGGACTAGGTGGGAAGGAGAGGAGGGGTGGCCAGAGTGGACAGAGAAACAAACTGCCACGTCTATTTTGTGCTCCCGGGCCAGGATGAAATCAGTGTGTGGCTGGGAGCCAGAAAACCCAGGCTGGTGGAGAGGAGACTGACCCAGCGCTCATAAATTATTCTGATCCTGGCCGTGGCCACCTGTGCAGGGTAGAGGGAGGACACAGCGCTGGCCTCCAAAATGACCTGACGATGTGGCGCACGCCGGCTCTGACGCTACAGGACGTAGCCTGCCCCCCCCCCCCCCGCCCGCCCCGCCTATGCACGACGGAGAGGAACAAGGGACGACGGTGACATCAGGCTTGACTTCTTAAATTAAAAGAGCAGAACGGCTCCAGTCGTCCCTGCTGGCAACTCGGAGGGGCGGGCTGGCCGTGTGACAGGAGAGGCGCACTGGCCACAAAACTAAACAGAGTAGATTACATTACGGCTATCTGTGATTAACAGATACAGATCTGCAATGCAATGTATGCTACCAAATCCCTCAATCAGTATTGACAATGTGCTTGAACAAGAACATCCCAACAGTTCTGCTATTGTGCCTTGTTAGAGTGTCATTTCAAGATGACTTTGATGTTTGTTGGACTCCCACATACAACCTCAGCGGGGCTCCAGAATGCAGATCTAGATGCCATTAACGACAGCCAGTAAAGCTTCACACTTGGTTCCATGAGATATTGTCTCATTAGAGTGCAAGTCAGTGATGCCTGCACACAACAACTAACACAGTACGAACCTCATTGTCTGCACTAAAAAAAATAATAATAATTTTAACCTTAAATTTAATCTTAAAAACACTAATAGGTTAAAGGGTAAGTTCATGTACTACATACAGGGAAAACTGTAAAACATCTGACATTCAATGGAATTTAACAGTAAAATGCTGTTTATTGTAAAGTTTTTAGAAGTAAATAGGCGACACTGTAAATTCTACATTGATTCGTTCTATTTTTTTTTCTGTATTTTCTACATAAATGTAATTATTGCCTCAGCTGCCAATTTTCTTTAGAGTATAATACATGCACAACTGACTTTTATAAACTGATTCTTTTAAAATAAGTCTTAATAAATCTACTGGTTTAACTTGATTTTGACACAGTGAATGAGTTGATAGTTACTGTACTTCAGGTTTATAAGATTTATCATTTATTCATATGGCACCATGTGTTTAAAATCTGGTAACACTTTACAATAAGTTGTCATTTGTTCACATTAGTTAACGTATTAACTAACAATCATTCATTGTTTATTCATGTTAGCTCACAGTGCGTTAACTAATGTTAACAAAAACTAGTTGTGATTTTAATAATGCATTCGTGAATGCTGTAGAAGTATTGTTCGTTCTTACTTTATGTTAACTAATGTTGTTCACTAAAGAACCTTAATGTAATGTGTTGCCAAACACTCTTTACATGGAACTCAAATAATCATGAAATTGGCACATACTAAACCAAATAAAACTGGAAAGTCTAGTCTTTACCCTAAATTGTGACTTTTTTTACATCACACATGACTGACTTGTTAAATGCACTCGATGAACTGAAGCGCTTCTGAACAACCATCCTCAATCAAGCCAATCTCTAATTTGTCAATTAAAAAGGTCATTTGCCTCTTAAACCCTTCATTTTAAGAGTCAATGCCTCCCTCGTCTTTTTTTTATTTCTGGAGCTCTGCTTTGAATATGTAACATTGCTGAAATATTCTATGAATGGTGCCTTCAATCTAAATTTATGAGGATGCTTTCAACCACAAACTGAACAAAGAATAGCATGCAGGTTTTCTTTAATATATAATGGTATTGGGAACAAAAGCCATAAACAAGTTTTTGAGCTGCGTTTCCACATTCCATCATGATGTATTCCATCCACAATAAGGTATTTGGCAAATTACACCCTCTCCAGCAAACCTGTTGGTATAAATAACACCAATGAAACCGCTAATCAGCACAAAATGACGCACGGATGCAATCAAAGCGAAGCCTCTCTGCCCCAACACTCACCCACAGCTCCTAGGTAAACGATTGACCACAGTCAACAAAATATTTACTCTGAGAACTGCTAGGAGAGGGGATATATTATATTCGCTACTATTTTTGCAGCCATGTTTTTCTTCGCTTCTCGCCTCCAGCATGTGCTGCTGCCCCAACTGAAACCAAGCGGTACACAAAGTCTTTTATCTCCTGCTGCTCCTCTGTAGGAGCCTGATGTAGATTAGAGAACAGACGGTTCTTCGGCACTGCGGAGAACCTCCATTACAGCGTTTCACCATCAGCAATCACGCAACCCTCATTAAACCGAAAGAAGAGAAACAGAGACGTACAGACAATTAAGAACAAAGGAAGGAGGAGGGGGAGACAGGCTTCCGACGGCAAGACGCGATCCACCTACGCGGTAATCAATCCATCCATCAATCTATCCATCCATCCAGCTGCAATCAGTACGCCGATGATCAGTCAAGTCGAGCGTTTAATTAGTAAAGAGCTCTGTTTCACTGGGCGTGTCCCAGAAGAGATAAACGTAGGTATGGAAGAAAAAGGCCCAAGTAATGTAGAACACAACGTGAATTATTCAGGGCTTTGAGGCTGGGTTTCCCTGAAGATGAGTAAATAGTTCAGCAAAGAGACGAGAGTGTCTAGCCCTTTAGATAATGCAGGGTTGGACTGTGGAGAGAAAGGAAGGCTCTTACGGACTAATCACCTTGGATCGAGGTGTGTGTGAAAGTCCTCGGGGAGCATCAAGCAGCACCTATTCGTCAGGAGTCTTGCCTATTAGTGTGCTTAATTACTCTCACATAGAGACCCACATGCGGGTGTTTTGCGTGGACATGTGGTGATGGCCATGCCTGGGCACGTTACACGGAAAAGCCCATAGGAATGGAACATTTCAAATGAGATCTTTTGAATATCTAAATTGGTTCTTCTTCATATGAGATCTTAATCACACAATCTGTGCCCTGAGTCGCTAATATATCAAGGTCTGCATTAAGACTTTTGATTCTGTACACAGTGCAGAGATTGAAAGGGAATTCTGTGAGCTGCCAGTAACCAAACTCCCCCAAGTTCACCCAAAAACTGAAAATTCTGTCATTTACTCAGCCTCATGTTGTTACAAACCTGTACAACTTTTTTGTTAAACTCAAAAGAAATATATTTACAGTATAAATATATATATATATATATATATATATATATATATATATACACAAACATATACATATACTGTATATATTTATTTATAAATGTGTTGAAATAAAGAAATGCGTGACAAACTGGTTTAAGAGAACAGAACCTTTCACACCTCCACCAGGTATGAGACATATTATTTTTCTTTTATCATTATTCTTTTTTTTATTCAGCAAAATATTTTATTAATACAAACTCAAAGAGTAGCATTGACAACAAATGTGTGTACACCTGAATGAGTCTGTGTACGCAGAACAATCTCCAGTCTCTGTGCAACTGTGTGTGTACCTGTTTTTATATTCCTGTGGGGGACTGAAAACTGAATATACACAGACTCATAGGGACTTGTGTCACGGTGGGACCTAAATTGAGGTCCCCATGGGTAAAAAGGCTTATAAATCATACAGAATGCGTTTTTTGAAAATCTAAATAGCAGAAAGTTTCCTGTGAAAGGTAGTGTGTGTGTGTGTGTGTGTGTGTGTCAATTAAAGAAGCGTTAATATAGAGCAATGAAACTGAATGACTATTAAGCCAGTGCAATACTGAAAACATTACATTTAAAGAGATACAGTAGTTCACCCAAAAAAAATGTTAATTCTGTCATCAATTACTCACTCATGTCGTTCCAAACCCATAAGACCTTCATTTATCTTCATAACAGAAATGAAGATATTTTTAAAGAAATCTGTGACCTTTCTGACCCTGCAGAGACCCCATTACAACAACCATACTCAAGGCATAGAAACGTAGTTAGGACATTGTTAAAATAGTTCATGTGGCATCAGTGGTTCAATCATAGATGTATAAAGCTACAGTATGGGAATGTTTACAAAGGAAAAAAACTTTATTCAACCATTCTTCTCTTTTGTGTCTGTCTTCACACATTCACTTCAGCTTGTTTGCAAGCAGAGAAACGCACATGCTTGCCTTGTTGTACTGAACGCACGTCGAAGACAGACACAGAAAACAATAAATTGTTGAATTAAATCATTATTTTTGTTTTCTTTACACAAAATGCATTCTCGTAGCTTTAGAAAATTACGGTTGAATCACTGATGTCACATGGACTATTTTAACAATGTATTTACTACCTTTCTGGGCCTTGAATGTGATAATTCCGTTGTTGTCTATCCAGGGCCAAAAAGCTTTCTCTTATGGGTTTGGAATAATATAAGAGTGACTAATTAAAGACAGAATTTTCCTTTTTAAGTTTACTATCCCTTTAAAGATTTTTTCCTGAAGCTAAATATGAAATCATTCTTTGCATGATAAGCACAATCTCACCATATAAGATCATAACTTGAAATTCAGCAATAGCCTTGGCCACCCTGACAACCTGTTCCTTTTAAGGTTATCAAATTGGTTTAAAAGTTGTTAAACATTGTATCCCAAGTAAGTATTTTCAATTATCTTGCGACTCCCTCCAATGTGTGCACAGTCCATACTCTCTGGGAAACTGAAATGCACAGATATTAAGATTTTGGCTAACACAATATTATACCTAATAATAAATAAATTGACGATATAAAAATGAAATAATATTTTGTCCAAAAAAAAAAAAATGTAAAAAAAAAAAAAAAAATGAAAAAAAAAAAAAAAAAAAAAAATATATATATATATATATATGCTTTACAACATTATAATGTGAAATTTAATAATGTAACATTCTACGATTTGCTACATTGTTTTACTAAATAGTTAACGATATTACACATCAACTATCTATGAGTATTTGATTGAGGCAAATCTAAAAGCTAAAAATAGGGGGAAAGCACATGTATAATTAATAATATCCTAAATCAACTATTACCAATGTTGTACAAAAATGTATTTTGCACCCCTATTGGAAACTAATGCTTCGGAATGGTGCAAGGTGACAGAGGAGGAACACGGAGGCACACACTAAAGGGTTAAAACCAATGCAACATGTCGATATACGTGAAGCTGCATTTCTAAGTGGCTTTAGACGATACTAACATGGGTCATGAACTTTCCAACTCTGAGACCCCGACCGGAGGTTAATCCAGCTCCTCTTGCCTTTCATCTTGTTCACCCTTTTCACCTCCCTCACTACGTGACATCACAGGCTGCAGGAAGCTCCAGGGACCGTTCGCAAATCCACTTTCCCTCGCGCAGGTTGAGCTTTCAAGCTCAGCAAAGCTTCGGAATATTGTGAAGACTGGAATAATGAAAATGTGGGGGGGGGCAGCAAGGAGCTTATGTGCTTCGTCTAAAGTGTCTAAGTGCCTCTAAAACATATTTCCCCTAAAAAGCCTGTATTATTTCTTAACAAACATGACTGGCATTCATATTAGCTCCCTAAACCGCCCACCTCCCTGTCTTTGCTTTATGACTGGCGAGCGGTTGACAGGGAGGTGAGGAGTAATCAACAGCACCGCGGGTGCTGGGTACTGGCCTGCAGAGCCACGTTGGCGGCCATATTGTGTCAAGAACTACAGGCATCCGACGAGGATACGGTCGGCCTTTCCACCACCCCACCGAGATCCGAGCCGCCTGCTGAGGGTAGCATGGCACGCCACACACTTTCACACACTCCATGTGTTGCATCATATGGGGTTCCGACACATACAAACACACTTAAGTACACAAACAGCATGTTAATACCATCCACACATCAGAGGTCTCTAGTGGATAATGGCTCCATTTCCACAAACACTACAAATAGTTCCCTCACATTTAACTGCAGAGTTAAATTACGTTAGTTAAAAGAGAAGCATCTGATTTCTGTGCATGGGGGTCAGTCAGAGAGAACTAATTGAAAGGATCAAATGACTGTGTTACTCAGGCAGGGTCATGCCTAATTCGCCGTTTTGGATCGATCCTCTGTGTATTAGAGATATTATGTGAGCAGAGCTCAAGGGTCAAGTGACAGCGAGAGCTTAAGCAAGCTTTATCAGTCGGCTTCCTATATCGATTGTCCTTGAGAAACAAACTAAATTACACCGATGTGTGTAAAAGGTCTCGTTTTACAACAAAAATTAGCCTTGTGCATTATTCAGTTCTGCTACAGTCAAGGGGGGAAAAAAATATTAAACCTAAGATATAGATACAAATCGTGGCTGGTATGAGAAACCACAAAGATAGAAAGCAATCAGCATTTAAACCGCTGAGCTTGAATCTTTATGGTGAAGCATTATTTTAATAACGTCCATTGATGATTGCAGAGAAGAAAAAAAAATACATCCCATTTTTTATTTAAAAATCAAACTAGATAAAATCTCCGGTGCTTATTCAAATGATATTATAAAACTCTTTATCACTTATTTTATTCTTTGGAACATAGAAGATATTTTGAGAAATAACCCAGTTTTTTGTTTGAGTCTACAGTCACCAAAGTGGTTTGGTTACGAACATTCTTCAAAAAAAGTTTGGAACAACATGAGGCTGAGTAAACGATTTAAAGGAATAGTTCAACCAAATATGAAAATCCTATCATTAATTACTCACCCTCATGTTGTTCCAAACCTGCAAGACCTTCATTCAGCTTTAAAAAAAATACTGAGATATTTTGATGAAATCAGATTGCTTTCTAACCCATACACTCAATAGAACCATGTTCACCACATTCTAAGCCTAGAAAAGTATAAGGACCATGTGACATCAGTTACAACTGTAATGTTATGAAGCTACGAAAATTATTTGTGTGCAAAAAAAAAATTAGACATTTCAGTTGCCGTCTATGGAGGGTCAAAAAGCTCTTGATTTCATCAAAAACATAATAATTTGTGTTCTAAAGGTAAACAAAGGTCTTACAGGTTTGGAACTACATGAGTGTGAGTAATTAATGCCTGAATTTTCATCTTTGGGTTGACTATAGCTAAGCGGGCTGCACGATTAATCGTATCTATATCGTGATATTTATGACCCATGATCAGTTTTTAAATATCGTCGCGATTTTACAGTATAAAGACCAAACAGTTTTTATGGGCGGAGTTTACGCATTGTACTGCGTCACCATGACATTACTGCGTCTAGAGTGCGAGCGCTTTCTGAAGCAGTAGAAGTCAATAGCAGTCATGCGTGTAATGCGCATCTTGTCAGTAAAGCCTGTAATCAGCGGAAAATTCCATCAGGTGCGTGATCTTACATTGAGCCGCA
>JAUMHG010000024.1:4789906-4813738 GCA_032359395.1 Enteromius anoplus
TTTGCAAACACTTGATTTATATAAGAAGTAGGAAACGATGGTGTTTGAGACTCACAGTATGTTATGTCCATGTACTGTTTGTAATTATGTAAATGTAACGGGCAGCTAATGTTACACATATGTAAAAGGCTAAGTCTGTTACACAGCTACAGTAACAAATGTGTAACAGTGGCAGCCTATTACATCTACATAATTTCAAATTGTAAGTGAAAACTTAGTTACAGTACATGGTAAGTACATTTTATTTTTAAGTGCAATGGACACCAATGAACAAATATTATGGACAACTTAAAAAAAGTGTTACCAAAAAGATATTTTGAAGAATCTTCATGCAGCTAAAAAAATAGCAATGCACAATAAATCAGAACAATCTTAGTTATTCAGTAGAAAAATCACAGAATGTTCTGTACCTGAAATTATGTGAATAGACCGAATAAATTGTACCGAACATGATCAAATACAGTAGCAACCATAGAGTGAGAAGCATGTAAGGGTGGTTGTTGCTTGTTAATAATTAAAAATCGCAAAACGGCCTTAAACAATCAGCAAATAAATTGCCGAATGTTATGTTTTCCAACACATTGCAATATTCTGATTTCTGACAGTGCTGCGCAAACTCGTTAACCAGGGTTCAAAGTCCAAAGCAAAGTCCTGAAACAGCTCGTCAGTTGCTCAGTAACATATTTATCCATTTTTAAAAGTCATGGATGTGAAAATGTTAAAAGAATGACAAACACACCCAAATTCGTAATGAGAACAATTTATATTTGCTGTTGTCAATAAAAAGAAAGAATGAGGTCTTCCTGAGAGTTTCCGCCAAAATAATAGCTGGGAAAAAAAATTCCATCAACATCCATGAATCTTATTGTAATTTTACAGTTGTTCAGAGAAATATAAAAAATAATAAGACAGAAATAATGATAATTATAACTACAACAGATCATTAACATAAACGCAGTGTTCAAATTGAAATACAGTGTGTAATATTTACTAATGTTTTAAACGAAGTCTCTTCTCACCAAGACTCCATTAATTTGTACTGTAAAAGAAGAGTAATATTGTGAAATTTTGTTGCAATTTTTAATAACCGTTTTGCATGTGAAAATGTCATTGATTGCTGTGATCAAAGCCGAATTTTCAGCATCATTGGTGTAATACTGTAACATACATCAGAGTCACAGAACCTTTTAGAAAATGATTCTAATAAGCTGATTTGCTGCTTAAAGAGTTCAGTTTTCTTTTTCTTTTTTTTGCCTTTAGTAAATCACACGTCATGAAAGGGTCTTCAAAATGGCCAAAAATTAGTTTTACTGACTTCATTTTTGTTTAATTGTGCTTTGTTGGTATGTCTGCTAGAATGTTTAACAAATGTTAAATAAATAGTATTTGTATTAAGTATTTGTAAAAAGAAAATTGCTGTTTGTTGTTTTGTACAGCTGGATAATAGAATGCTAAAAATAATTATTAAGATTTCATTTTCTTCTATAAATGATAAATGTTTGAAAAATAATCAACATAATGCTTAAAAACGGAACAAAACAATTGAACCGTGCCACACAGACCATTTATAACACTGTGTGCAATGATTCAGTCATCAGCATCGTTTACCATGGATTTACTGTAGTAACACTGAGTGTACCATGGTATTGTGGCAAAAATGAGGGATATTTATATAGATTTTTTTTTTTTTTATTACTTTAGATGCATTAAATGTATTAAAAAGGAGTAATGGAATGTAATCATTTTTTTGTGATTTAGCTGTAGAGTTTATGCATTTATACTAAATGTATTTAGACTACTGTTTTTCATACAAATACCTAGAATATATAGGCTAGATACATTTGTAGACACCATATAGATACATTTTTACCATGGTATTGAGGTTTTAAGTGTGGTTATCATGATGAATGTTAAATGAATGCTAATTTAAAAAAAAAAAAAGTTAATTAACAGAGAAATTCAGTTTCACCATATAAAAACAATTAGGTTGTTAAATTTTTTACAGAGGTTACTGTTTATGATAATGAACATAAATTTACATCTGCATCCTAACTCAAGCTACTACTACTGTCAATTATATTAACACTGCGGCCTACTCTGCAAGCTGTGCAAGTCAGGCTTCATGATTGGAAACAACATCAATGAAATTGAATGAATTGTTCTGTTAATATATTTATTTTATTAAGGAAACATTACTGTAAATAAAGAGTAGTTTAAAACCACAAATAATGGTCTGGTTTACAACTTTCACTTTGGAGCAAAAAAAACTTTGAAATGTCAAATTGGTATCAACTGACGTAAAACATTTTATTGTGATTTTTTTTTTTTTTCAGCCCTACTTTGAGGTATAAAAAAAAGAGCAGAGAAAAGAAACCGACCTGGTCTCATAAAAATATGTACCTCTGTGCACTTTTTGTGCAACACCATTTTTTCGTGGCACTAAACAGAGGTTCAGTACGTGAACTCTGGCACGGATTTGAACTGTTTTGTTGAACTGTTGGTTACACGGGATTCGAACTGGAGCTCCTTGCCTCTCAAATACATCTCTGTACTCCGTGAGTTACCGAACAAACCTACCGCCTATGAAAACCCATAGACATGAAGCTGGATACGTGTGATGCTGATGTTCAAAAGCATCAGTTTTCAAAAATCCCAGCATATTAACATCACAACATGATATTCTTCAAGTAATTGTGTAAAAATTACGCTTTATTAAATCAAAATTCTGTAAATTTGTGTGAAAAGAAATAAAATATTACTGTTTTACTGCCTCTAATGTTCATTTCTTTTAGAAACTGCAGTGATATGTACTTGTTGGGATGTATTTTGTGTCTAGCTGAAAAGTGAACCCAGGTACATTTTTGCCATGAGACAAGGTAGAAAGAAACATGCATAGATGAATCATCCACAGGAAGATCTAGAACATGCATTTAGAAAAGATATAATGAATTTAAAGTTTTATATGAACTTTAATTCTTTAAGTGTAATTTATCGGAGATAAGATATTTCTGGTTTAGAAAGGCATAAAGGGTAAGTAAATAATGACAGAGTTTTTTAGAGTATTATTGGGTGAACTATTCTTATAATCTTGCTTGCTTATAACGCATAACCCCTGAGGATTAATCAGAGCTCTCAATTACCAAATAATCTGTCATCACATCAGCTCAGATAAAATCCACAGGCAGAGAGAGAAAATGATTGCTGGAGAGGTGACAACAGCATGTAATAATGCAAAGTAAACCCAGTGTTTAAGGGGGAGATGAGTAAACAATCCTATTTCCATGACAAAGGGGTGAAGCAGATGTGACTCACGCATGAGGCTCCATTCCAGACAAAGGCTCGCTCATCAAGCGCTCCATCTCTCACGTCTACCGCATACCCTGCAAGGAATTTGGGGGTTCTTTTCGCAAAGGGCCCATTCCGCAGTAAAGACGAGCTCCCTGATGACTTGATGGTGTCATAAATTAATAGAATAGCACAGACTCTGACTGAAACAGTGCTGTTTCACCAGTCGACAGGAAACTACACAACAAATAAACCAGAGAGAGGAGAGGAGAGAAGAGAAGAGGACAGAGCTCTCAGTTTTTAAAGTGGATGTACTCCTAAAAAAGAAAAACTATTAGCAAATGGCAAACTGGACATAAAAAGAAGAGCTATGAAATGAATGAGGATGGCTCAGATCTCAGATCATCTGTTCAAGGAGGAAACTGATGACTAACGTTTTAACTCCAATTAAAATCTCTGGCTTCTGAATAATCGAGAAAAATGTCTCCAATTGCTTCCTGCTTCATACATAAGTATGAAAACCACTGAGAAATTAATGAGAACGCATTTTTGATTTCCTGCAGGTTAAAAAAAAAAAGGAAAAAGAAACGCTTGTGTTACATATAAATCATTTTTATGCTCAGCATTATTTTTCATTTACTTTAATTTGATTAACTAAAATAAGTCAAACTACATTAAATGAAACACAAAAAGCTTTATGAAGATTAAACATCAAAACAAAATCTAGTTCAATAGCTATGATGCTTTTTAAAACATATTAATGTACTTACTACATGGTTATGGTTTGGCTAAGGGTAACTTGCATGTAATTATGCCTAATATCCTGTTAATATAATAGTAAGTACATGGAATTGTAAAGAAGAGGAAAAAAGAGATAAGAAGAGACAAAGAAACGAGGAAAGAGATGAGAAGAGACCTAAAAGAGACAAAGAGAACAGGAAGAGTAGGGAGGAAGGAGATGAGAAGCAGTTAGTTAGTCACAAGACCCCAGTGAGCTGAAGGTTTCTCCTGCTGTTTTTTTTTTCCAGAGCGCAGCCAAGAGACTCTCAAACTCGGTTGAAGAGTCTGCTGGAGCTCGCTGCAAGGGAGAGGAGGAATCATGAATCAGCCTGTCAGTCAGTGGAATAAAAGGAAAATCGAGTGATAGGGAAAAGAGGGGATGAAGAAGTGTGTGCAGGTGCCTGGCGGCGGAGCTCCAGGCCTGCTGAATTAGTTTAATTAGGTATGTGCTCCTGGCTGTCCTTTTTCAGCTCTGCTGCACACGTATTCCCTCTGCAGACTCCACGTCTTCAATCCCCTAATTTTTCTCCCTCTCCGGGCCGTCCTCTCCGTCTCCTCCCTCCTCTAATCTAATCAGAATTCCTCTTCACTCTCCATTCCTCTCACAATAGCTCCATCATGGGCCAAATGGGGATTGTAGGGGGAAAACATTGCAGAGCGTGTTCGATTATATCCGGCTGGTTAACTAGTAAATATGTCTGGGAGAACACAATCAATTTGCTGTTGTCAATGTCTTGCAGCAGAGCGGCTTGATGGTATACAATGTAAAGACAGTGCAATCGTTCATTAGCTTTACTGTACCAAACCATTTTACGGCCAGCTGGACAGTGTGAACTCTACAAATCAGTGAACCGTATAAGTGTAATGGATCATCATGAGGTTTATTCTTCAGATGGAGTGACTGGAGGTTCTTAAACTCAAACATAAGAGCAAAGACTACAGAGTGTGAATGGCCTACTTATACGTAGTTCACTCCGAATATTAAGCAGTGGAAGGAAAAAGCATCTTCAAAATAAAAAACATCACCACATATTATCACCTACAGCAACACATTCAACTTTCAGTGGACTGAAAATAGGTTTTGCATCTAATTACTTATACCTTTCGTCTATCAACAAATTGGTTTTGACACATTTTGACCTTTGATATATTGCCCACAGAGAGTGTTTGCTTGACAACTCCACAATTTAATGCTTACATTACCTGTATTTTGGAGGAAAAAAATGTCTTAATTGTTATTTAAGCAGTGTAAGTGGTTTATTCATAGCTAATCGCTGCAATCTGTGATTGAACCGCTTAAAAGGATTAAACTGAGGAATAAAAAGGTTTTCTCTTTTTCCAACTTGTTTTTCATGTCTTGAAATGAATATAGTATACATAAAAAATACTTAAAGGTTTAAAAAAATATATAATATTATAATTAATATTATAATATAATATTATAATATAATAATATTATAAATAAATTATAATTAAGAACTCATACGGATTCAGATAAATATTTCATGTAGATATCACTGAAAACAATACATCAAACCAAGTCATACGCCCTATTTGGACGGGACTAGTTTTTTAAACTACTGTACGTGTGGGTTTCGATTCTTATCACCTGACGTCCGCGACCTTCATGTATCATTTCGGACGCTCTATACGCGTGCATTGTGTATAGTCAATCAGATTGATTACAATAAGTGTAATCAAAAAATACCATAGTGAGGCTAAATGGCTAGTACGGATAAACATGTTAATGTGTGGTGCTTACTTCAATGTATCTATTTTTTTTATGTGTAGTAAACCGGTGTTTAATTTTGATAATTAAAACATATGTAACCAAGTGCAGAAATAAAAAAAAAGAGTAATCTTTCCTGATACTGATATTACAACAGTCAGTCTTAACAGTTTACTGATCTGGCTCTTTATTTGTGTTTACTTATTTTTTTCTTTATCAAGATATTTTAAAAAGGGGGTTGTGATAAGAGCATCTGCAGCACATCACGTTGGCCAAAACACACAAGGAAATGTGTTATATAATAATATCACCGACATCACATTCGGACGGGATTTGTTTTCTCAGAGGATCACAGAGTTTGCTGAAAAACAGTAAGTAATTTGCTCTGGAATTATCACAGAGGTTGTAAGAGAAAAATACAGATATGGCAGATTCAGACGGGATTAAAATCACCAAGTATGTCTGTGAAACAAAAAATTACCTAATGACCCCCTGTAAAACTAGTCCCGCCCATTGCCTTCGCTCCGACTGGCCTAGTCCAACATATAGCTCAATAGTGCTTAGAGCATCCCAGTTTGTGGTCCTTTCCTGATCCCAGTTCTCCTATTTTTAATCTCTCTCCTATCTCCTGTAACTGCTAACAGTTTATCATTACTCTTATATTAAACGTTTAGGTAACACTTTAGACTACGTAACACTTGTTTACTATTAACGATGACTTTTCACTCAATAAACTCCTAATTTGCTGCTTATTAATTGTTACTAAGGTAACTGTTAAGTTTAGGTATTGGGTAGGGTTAGGGATGTAGAATAAGGGTGTGTAGAATAAGGCATTAATATATGCTAAATTACTACCAATAACTGGCTAATACTCTAGTTGCTTATTTGCACGCATATTACTAGTTAAGAGACCCTAAAACAAAGCGCCACCAACTTTTATTTGAAATGACATCAAACTAAATATCAGTGTTACTTGCAAACAAATAGCTAGTACTGCTAGACTTCAAAACTAACTTTTACTTTTTTTAATTTTCTTTTTTACTTGGGAATTAGTTGGTTACATAAAGTTATATTCCCTGAGGAACACACAAAGAAGGTCTATAAAATACTCAGAGAAAGCCAACCATTAGCGTTGCCATTCACATATATAAATATCTAGCCGTTCACAGATTATAATTATGATGATTAAACATGTATTATTACATATTTGAATTTTTATTTTAGTTCTGAATGTGTCAGGGAGGAACGCCAGAAAAAGGCTTTACCTCTGCAAGTTCAACTGTGCATTTTCACTGCACAAAAATGCAGTGAAACAAGAGAGAGGTGGAAATAGTAGAGAAAGTGAGCGACAGAGTGTGTGTGTAGGTTACAGATGTGGGTATTTCAGAGTGAAACCTTTGTATGCGTGAATGTGTGTAACCATGTGTGTTATCAAGAATGTCTCTCCTGGAAGTATTCTTGAATGTATTCATATGAGTATTTGGAGAGATGAGCAGCAATTTGAGTGCCGAAATGGTGAAACAAAATGGATAAATGCATATGGTGATTCAAAACAATCATATTCCTTCATTCCTGCTTTCAGGACGAGATGAGCCATCATAAATAAAACAAATTTAGAGTGGACCAAGATGACCCAGTATCCATCATCTTGTCACCAGCATGCATATTTTCCTGTATATTTGAAACAACAAAATGCCTTTTATAAAAGTTTATAAAAAAATATATCCCTCATTCATCCATCACTCTCTATTAGGAAAAGTTAAATGCCTTGTGTCAATCTGCCCAGACTGATAAACTAACTTCACCGCATATCTGCCTGCAACGAGCATCAAACTATCAGAAAAAAAGCCCAACCCTTGCAGAAAGAGTATCACTCTGCAGAGAGATTTTTTTTCCAACGTGGCATAAATGGCCTTGTAGGCCTTGACTGACTGTCTCTGAGCTTCAGTAGAACGTCACATACTCCATCGGCTTCAAAATCAACAGCTACTGCAGGGAAAAAAGCAGTATGCGAGCAGCTATTACAGTGAGGTGCCACAGGGCACACTACTGAGCCCGCTGCTATTCAAAACCGCACCGCACGAACACAAAACGGCTTTGACCCTTCTTGATCACTGCCTTTCTCTTTAGTTTTGTTCCGACTTGTGGGAATTTTGAGATGGCTGGGATGCATTCAGGTGAAGTTAATCGGATCTATAAGAACAGTCCCATCACTCATATAAGTGAGCATTGCCAGCCGCTAGTAGCCTCCGAAGACACAATCCCATTACTTATGTCAAAACAAGCAATAATCAGTACTAAAATCACTCTAAAGTTTGCAGCAACAGTGCAGGGATTACTCATTAGCTACTTATGTAAACTCGCGACCTCTATGCAGCAGTGAGGGACAAAGGAGCGAGGTGGCATACAGTGTGTGGAGCTGTGCATGTTGCAGAACGAGCCTGTGGCGGAGCACTGCAGCTGTCAAGCAGGAGCCCTACCACGCATCCATGACTGATTACCAAGGGGCCGCTACGTCACACGTACACGCGATGCAAGATGTGCAACCAAACTGTTGAGGAACAACAAATTTGTCCTTTTTTGTCTTGTTTGAGTCACTGTGAACTGCAGTTAAGCCTGAGGCCCAGTGTGTTTTGGGCTCTCCTGCTGAGATTTTAATTTGTTTAGCTAAAACGCTAAACCACAACTTGCGTGCTTTAGGTTACTAATTAATAATAGGGAACTTCTGCTGCATTGGGAATGAATTTTTACACTCCTCTAGAGAATAAAATATCTGGCTGCACGGATAATAAACAGAATCTGTCTCTTAGTGTCTCCTTCAGTTTAATTAGGTCACTTTTTGTCATATGGCTGAATGAATCGTGCCATTTCAGCAGTGGACACAGAACTAATACGATCAGGGCTTTTGTTAATTGGAGCACTGAAAGTCACATGGCCGTGGACTGGAAGCATGCACACTGACAAATCACTAGCAATCACGCTAACAAAGGGAAGCCATTTTGCATATATCATCATCAGATTTAACACAACATAGAAGATGGATGCGAGACTGGCGCCGGCAGCGTGGCATTTATCGAAGAGCACGACATTCAACAACCAATTCTACATGATTAGATTGGGCTGTAAATGATCAGGAACGAGTAGGAGGGGTGGAGGTGATGGCAGTGCGCTTAGGCCACCCGGTGCAGCTCACACAGGGCAGAAGGCAACTAGAAACCACCTCCGGATCTGTGTGGATCTCTTCCCCCAGGGCTCGGCCACGCTAGCTCAGCGGCAATGAGGACAAATGAGTGTGTTGCAGTGCTGACATCAGACTGGCATGGGGACGAGGGAGCCATGTGACGACTTGCCGAAGTGTGGCCTGGAGACGGGCCAGTCATCGCTGGCACAGCGGAGGGCCGCTGCTCCTCTCCGCCTCTGCGCCATGACGGATGGGCGGGCAGACAGCTGTTTAACATCACAAGATTTACAGCCCTCCCGTAGCAGCCGTCAGTCCAACACCTATCAGCCTGAAGTAAATCTCCTGTCTCCTGCCTCTCAGAGAAGAGCGTGAACTGAGGAGCAATCGGCTGTTAATCACCTAACCTCTATTGTTCCGCCATAACCGAGGCCAGGCCAACCCCTATCGCTCTCCTCTTTCTCCTCTTTCACTTTCACTCACTTCTCTCCCCTCCCTCCTCTGCCCAGGGATTTGTAAAGCTACAAATTTTCAAAAATCGACTGGTTGGAGGGTTGCTTCAATGAATAGTTGACTAATCAATGTTAAGGAAGCACTGTATAATTAGGCTTTTTGGGATTCTCCAGACACAGGTTGAACATTTCTTATGTGGCATTAACATAAGACACATCCTTGATTTCAAACAAGCCAGGGTTTCCAAACACACCCTAAAAAGCTTGTGCTGGGATACTTAAAAGTCTAAAAGAAATGGGAATAAATGCATGTTACTTATTCAACGGTTAATAATATATCTATAAAATATGTATGCGTTTAATTCTTCACCACTGTTCCTTGCTCGTAATTTTTTATCAAAATGTCATAACTTGACCTGGTAAAAAAAGACAAAACTTTCTTGTGATGTATGGCACTCTTTCATCATCAAGTCATCTTAAACCCCTTATCTTTCTTACAATCAACCGCAAGCTCGCGTTCACACCAAGTGCTCTCTCTTTTTTAATAATCTATTTCACTCAAATGTACATCCCAATACAGAAGGAAAGCTCTGTTGCTATTTCAGTTCCATCACAACTTCAAAAAAATGTGCAAGACTTGACACAAAGACCTGCATGTTGCTCTAAATAGGATAGCTTTAAAGACTCTGCTGCTAAAAACATCAAACGTCTGGATAAACTAGTCGACCAAGTAAACTAGTGACCCCATTCCTATTCCTGCTTCCCTTTCTTTTTACAGTCCCCTTCATCCCTCCGTTGCTTTGTAATCCACGTCCCCTGTGTGCTGCTGGGAGGTCACTGGGCATGAGGAGGTGGATCAGCAGCGGCTGTGAATGCCGCAGTGTAAAGTTACACACTCCGGAGGCTTGCACAAGCTCGCTCTGGATAACACTTCCGCCCTGATGGAATTGCAGCCAAACACACGCAAATGTTTTTTTTATCATGAAGGGTAATTTTCATTTAGTTCTTTCATTATTATTACAGCGAGCTAATGCTATTTTCTATCCCCTAACTCTACTTAAATTATTTGATCATTTAGAAGTAGTGATTTAATTAGCATGCTGCGCTTTACAGTAGCTGCTACACAATTTGCACTTTAAGACCCTATTTAGAAAGGTCTGTCTTTAAATTCACTCTCTCTAAAACACTGGCACTACATCCTTACACATGCAGACAGAGGTCTTTGAAAATGTACAAGACGCCACATAACACTTACTATGCGGTCTCTGCTACGCTTTCATATAAAATAAAGGTAAAAAGCTGTTTTGCACAAACACCTTAATAAATCCCTGAGATAAATAAATAAATGTAATTGTTTCACTGTCCTAGAAATGCCTTAAAGCCACGCACAAAGGCTTATGCTGTTTTTAGGATTAGTATTTATTTTAAAACATTGATGTCTGGGGATATGTTTTTCAAAAACAAGATGCTTTTGCAGTCGCCATGGCATGCTTCCACAAAGAGAGCAGACGTTTTGATTGTGTGTGTACAGTGACTTTGGAATAATGGAGGACGTTCTGGCACGAACCAGGCCTTAACATCAAAAATACACAGAATATGCAAAACTATGGAAAACTACGGAAACCTGACCCGGTTAAAGCCATCTGCTATGCAACTATGCAAATGCAGCGTAAACAGAGCACGACTACGGTGGAGCGGGGAAATAAATTGGAGGGCAGGTCACGTGACCTTGCACTTCGTTTATGAGACAACAGGAATGCTAGGTCGCACATAGAGCGAAGCATTTACTCTGCTTGCATCTGCCCACCCCTCCTCCTACACGCTCTGGCATCTGGCACCTTCTCCTACTCTGTAATGCCAGGTAATTACCTACCCTATCTGTTGCTGCTTACCCATTCTACCTACTCTCAAAACATTCAGGAAAAGCAGTGGGCTCCTTTAATTATCTGCTTTCTGCATCACTCTGGAAGGCGTCCAAGTCTATCCCCCTGGACCGCCTCAAAATAAAGCAGGGATTCAAACCAAAACCAGCCATGCTTGTGTCCATAGCGCAGCATTATAGAACGTGTCGTGGGCTGCGCTGCTTATGTTGAGTAGCGCGGTTCAAGCAACACAATGTAATCTGTGGCTTCAAAGGCTGTCTGACCTGGACCTCTTCTAATGATAAGTGCCTAGGCGGCCTTAATCACTGGTTTCACACCAATGCAAACGTGCACAGTGTTTGAATGCTTCTCAATGACCTGAGGTCTATTAACAATTCATTTGGGTTAGCAAGTAAAGTTCATCCGATGCCAATGAGCGAAATGGAAAGGAGGGTACAACATAAAAAAAATCACTTCCCTGGAGGTGGAAACAGACACGAGGATCTCGGCGGTGACCTTTTTCCCAACTTATCATCATCCGGAGAAGTGATCCCTAGTGTTTTTTTTTCCTCTTGCTTTGGCTGGCATGGGGACTGAGTCACACGTCAGCCTGGATTAAAAGCAGCCCGGTACTTCAGGCCGTGTGTTGCCTTAAGAGAGACCATGTGTTTGCGCGCGTGGACGAACTGTGCATGCGTGACCTTGGACCTTGATAGAGCGAGCATGACGTGTGAACAATGTGTGACGGTGTGTGTGTATATGTGTGCGTCTAGTGGCTGCCATGCCATTCCGGCACCTATACCCGTTCTCCGCACTCTCCTTGTTATACCAATTTGCTTCAGCCTAAAACAAAAATTCCGGGTGCTCTGTCTGAACAAAGTCGGGGCTGATTTCTAGACCCCCTAGTGACTTTAGAGACACAACCAATTAGCTATGAGCTCACATAGACACAGTCATATGACTCAGCTCGGTACAAGGGCCTTTCCTTGATGCCATTCCTTCATCAGCAACACTGAAGAACACAGGGCAAATAAATGAGCTCCACCAGACAGAGGGCCAGCTCCTCCAAAGCGCCAAGCATGCAGCCTTCTTCCCAGACCTAAGTTAAACGCTCTGAAGCTGTGGATGTCTGGCCCCCCTTAGGGTGGATCATTCCTTCACCCTCCACAGCATCAATAGACGGCCGTCCGCACTGAAAGGGAGACTGTACATGTATTGCACATCAAGGATCTGTCCATGCAAGAAGTGCTGAAAAGCGAGACAGCCAAATAGCAGGAGTCTGGCGAGTGAGTCAGAAAGCAAACGGAAACAAGGCCTGATTCTTTCTGTAGCTCTTTTCAGTATGTGTTCCTGTGACTGCGATGAAATGGATCTGTGTCACATCAGAAGGTAATGATTGCCTGCAGCTACACTATAAAGATTAAAAGAAAGACTTTCGATGTAGACAATATGCTAAGGAGATGTCATAGAGCTATATAATTATGTATGAGTTAATCAACAAATGGCTATTATTAAAATGGCACATTATGTTGTCTTAATAAATAAATACAACACTTAATTTATATAAAAAAGTGAATGTAGGTATGATGATATTATTTATACCAATAAAATGGATATTCATTTTAACAAAAGATTACATTTTTTCAAAATGTTTTGCTGAAGACAGCATTATTAAATTGAAAGTGTCTTTACAGAAGAGAGCTACAGAAACTAAAATCAATATAAAAACAGCATTTTAATTACCGACTTAAGTAACGTGTTGCTTTTTTAAAAATTAAATAATCTATCAGCCAATACTGACTAAAAATAAATGAATACATCCATAAAGCCAAATAACTGGTATAGTACTAATATATTGAGCATCCCTACACTCAAAGTTATTGTAATTTTTATTAATAACAATAATAACTAAATAAACTAAATAATTTTAATAAAAATTAAATCATTGAATTAAAATTATATATTGAATTTTATTTAATTTAATGAACTTGTTTCATTAAACATTAAATCGTTATATAAAAAATATATAGGTTTAATAAAAGTTAATGCATTCACAATTAAATTACCATATTTTATTTATTTATATTTTTTATTTAATCACCAAGACTACTATCAGACATATAGGCCAGCCTGCATCCCTAGTACTCCCAAAGATATTATAATAGTTATTAATAATAACAAAATAAACATGCAATAAGTATACATTATGTATATAAATATATACATACACACACACATAGCACATATGTTGTATTCTCAAACAAATCTGTATACAATTCAACAGAATCAGGAAATCAGTAACACCTAGACCAATTTGTGATTGGTTACAATAAGAAATTGCTGCAAACTAAATAAATAAATAGATTAACAATAAACTGGTAGAATTCTGTAATTGACACTTCACCACAGCAGTCGTAATGGTGTTCTCAATTAAAAATATTGCAGTCATAATGTATAATACTGCATGTTTCCCTTTTGTTTTCTGCTCATCTCATATTAATAATTAAATAAAAGTATAGATCATCATGCAGCTAGTAAGCCTAATTCACACCCAGCATGAGCACAACAATGAAAGACATCATGAGGCAATGTTATGATGAACTACCATCATGCTAATTGCAAAATGCTTTAAAAAGTAATTAATTAAGCAGCGCATAGACAATCTGACGACTTGTCAGTTACCCAACACTAGGTCACTGTGTGAGCTGCATCAGGCAAAATTCAATCCTAACACGGCTAAATGTGACATTGCCTTCCAAACAGTTCCTCATACACAGACGCCAAAGGACAGCACAGAAGGACGAAGAATAAAAAAAAAAACCAGCACGCTCACAAACCAGCCAGTCAACCTTCATGTGTACAGACAGAAGAGGAAAAAAGAAAGGAAGACCACCTGTCCATCAGGAAAGCCACCAGCTTTCCTTCCTCCCCCTCCTTTCTCGGTATCTCTGAGCCCAATGACGGCCAGCGATACTCCTTATCAGCTGGTGAGATGAGATTTAGTTCCAGGCCTAACACTCATGGGAGGCTATTGATAATGCTGGTCCCCCCTTCTGCTCTCCTCTATTTTCCTGAAGTGGGACTTGCCTCGCTTCGCCGAATCCAAACCACAAGCATGACAGCAACTGCAAAACTGATTTGGAATCAGTGTAACCGGGTGACGTACCGAGTTCCAGCAATGGATGAACACGATGAGCCATGCAAAACCCAGATGCGCACCCTGGCAGTGGGCATCCCCTTAGTAAAATCCCCTTTTTCTCACTGCTACCTGGAAGGAAAGCTAGGTCAAGCTCCTGGTGATGGGCTGTGATGTTGTTTTGACATCCTTGCTGGTGCATAGCTGAATGAATAATCGATGGAGCTTGAAAACAGAAGGCATTTGATTTTTTTTTTCTTATTATAGCACAGTTTTAAAAAACGCTCATGAAACTTTCATGGCTTATAGGTACAAAGCTGGAAACGGCACAGAGCAGCTAACATGTTCAAAGCAGTGTTTTTCCATTACTGACCCTTATCCCCATGGCTAGGAATCATTTGATGGTCTTCATGCACAGAGCAAAACCATCTGCATCTCTGTGTCCACATTTTTATAGCCTCGTAAATGGCTGCATATAACTGTCGAACTAACCTATTATGCTGACAGACAGCAACTATTATGTGATATTGATTGCTCGAGCCTTTCAATAACGGCAGTGTCGATTTGATCAACCGGAGTTTGTCTAGAGTGTGTCTCGGTCGTAAACTTTAGGAACATAAGTCTGAATATGGCCTACATTTATCAAGATTCAATTTGAGTCATTCACCTAAGCAGTTGGGACTCATATGCAATTAGCGGTGTTAATCATATACTAATATTAAACAGTGAATTTAATTACATCCGTGATGTATTGTCATCCACAGCCAGCGCTACAGGATTTTCACACACCAGAGCCCAGAAAGATTTATCTGACACCAGCTCACAATCGAGTTATCCTCAGTTCTTCAGCCCTGGCTGCCCTGCCACAGAACAGTTGGTGATAGAGCTAATAGAGGGTTGCAACATGGCAACGGCAGAAAAAGACAACAGATGTCCAAGAGGGCGATACAAAAAGGATTAAAACACAGTGTTTTGGTGGCTTCGGGGGTTTTTTTTTTAGATGTGTTGGCATCCGTTACAGTTGACCAATGTTTTGGAGGCTGGAGAATTAGCATAGGCAAAAAAATATATATATATCTACGGAAAAATCTACAGACCTGATCTAACATCAACTAACAATGAACAGTTGTATTAATATTACTTAATATAAATAAAATACTGTAAAACTGTATTGTTTATTGTTTGTTAATGCATGTATGTTAAACCTATTGTATTATAAATCATTATCATAAGTATTATTGTATTATAAAATAGTCAATATAATATACGTATGATTGCTTGTGCTAGGAACAGACCAAAATTTGACCAGAAATCTATGAAATATCCTTTTTGGGGGATCTTTTCAATTGATCTGTTGATCCAGTTCACAAAACTAGACGCCCCCCCCTCCCCCTAAAAAAAAAAAAAGGAAGAAAAAAAAAAGACTGATCTGCTACTCAATTTCAGTTCGCTGTTGTAGAAGATTATCACTGAAAATCAACTGAAATGGCAATATGTTCATCATGAAAGCTCTTTTTTATGATTGCAGAAGACGTTGTTCTCATCACTTTCATACTTTTTTTGCTCCTTTCATGCCATTTTTTGAGCTTAATATCTTCAGTCATCATTCACTGTCATCATCTGGGTTTAAAGCGACCAGGCAATCCCTAAAAATGACTTTCTACAAAATAAAGAAAATCATTAGGGTTTGGAATAACTCCGGAGTAAATAATGACATCATATATTTGAGTTGGCTGGGAACAATTTTAATGTGACTTGCACCATAAAATGTATTATGTGATGAGCTGGACTCCCTGAACTCGTAAATGACGATGCATAAAAGAGCTGAACCTTCTGAAAACATTTGATATGACCAGAAACACTCTCACAGGCCTCTGGCTGTCATTCAAGACGTCCAAACTATTTATTCAGACCATATGTTTACATGCAACCCGTCCTTTGTGAACTTGTCTGAAGGGTCAGATGGACATACCTTCTGAAAACAAACAATTTATCCACTACCCGTTCGGAGGATAAAACAACCGCTTATTCAAACAAAAGGCTGTTTTATTCCCACGGCTTTTCCATTTCTCTCTCTCTCTTTCTCTCCCGTGCATCTAAGAGCCGCACATGGCATGACTCGAATGGGGGCAAATCAATACACACAGCGCCCGTTAGTAACGTTACGCTGGCACGCAGGTGTTCAATACCATCACCAATGAGGAATATATAAAAAGCCACACTTCCGATAACACAGAAAAGACAACATCTTCGCTTATGAGTCAACACCATCCGTTTACTTCCCCAGCCCCGCGCATCACCTGCATTTCCGAAAACACACATTCTGATGACAAAAGCATCTGCAGAGACACACAGAAGTGCTCTTACCTGGGTTTGTGACTGAAAGTGAGCGCGCTTTATCTCCACTTCTCACTGGAAATTGTTCGTTTGTCTTTCGTACAGTCCAGAGACGCGAAATGCGGCGTTTGCCCTCCCCTTCCACTGCCGTACAATCGACGGCTGTATGAGCGCGTCAAACCGCTCCACCTGCATGTAACGCCACACAGCAGCTCTGCCGCTCTATGCGCGGTCTCCCGGTGGCGGCTATGGGCGCGAAATGAGGGCGCGGTCAGTGGAACACCTCACCAATCATCCCGCGAGCGCATCGCCTTCCAGGCTCAGCGACGACACGATGACTGCGGCACCGCTGTATCAATGTCACTTACTTTATCAAAATCTGGACCACAGACTATGTCCAGTAACTGCGTCGCATGCGTCCCCCTACTGTCCCTTAATCCGTTTAGACCAGGGGTTCCCAGCCTTTTACGGTCTGCCGAAACACTAAAATATTTGCTTTTAACACCCTCTAGAATTTCAAAAATGTTTCTTGTTGCTCACTAAATATTATGAATAATGAAAGTATAGCCTCTTTTTTTATACCGTGGCTACATTCCATTTAAACACTTTGATTGCACGGCTCTATGAAATAGCCTAGCTACTTGATTCTGATTGGCCGTTCTGAGGTTTAAGTCACATATTTATAAAATAAAAAATACTGACAAAACAATAATGCATTTGTTTGTGTATATATTTTCGCGTCTGGGGTACATTTTGCGATAATTCCGGGTTTAATGAACATCAGAAAATCCCTGTAGTTACATCACGAACCTCTAGGGCGTTTAGTTTCCACATTTCTATACTTCCTTATTGATTTTGATTGGTGGCAAATTTTATTTGTCAAATATTTATAAAATAATAAAAAAATAAAAATGTTGTCCATTGCATCTATTTCGTCTATTTTTTCCAAGTAACAAAAAGTTGATATTTCATGTGTAACCTTTACATTAATATTAATAGAATATTATTAACAATAAAAGTATTGTTATTATTTTTATCCATGTATATTTTCGCAGCAGTGCATCATATTTTGCGCTAATGACAGGCTGACTGTACATTATATAAGAGTCAAGGTATGATAATTAACCTGCAGTTATGAATCATTATGAACCTGGGGCGTTTAGAGATTTTCATAAATACTTCTGTACCAATTTACCAATGTGCTGAATTTAGTAAAGGACTTGCTTCTTGACAGCTGACGAAGTGCTTTCTTTAGGCATGCAGGTGTGTAGTATATAAATACATTCCTGGACATACAACATGTAGATTTTGGCATTGTTTTTTGACCTATGAGGCCATACTAACAACAACTGCAAATGGGGGGGGGGGGGGGTGGTATGTGTGTTAAAAAAAAGTAACCAGGAACATAATTCTTGCTACCTATAGCACTTACTCTTAAAATGAGCCACCTGGTTTCAAATCTTGCAGCTCCTCAGCTCATGGCCTCATGGGACAGCAAAACGTCCGTTGTTTACACATTTCTGTAGCCTATATCAGCAGATGCAGAAGGTGATCTGGTTTTGTTTGCATGCTATTTATTGGGTACACCTACCCATATCAATTAACATAAAGCTTTTTGCATATTCTATTTACTAAAGAAGAACACCCATGGTGACACATTGATGGTAAGGTATGGTTATCACTCCATAGTACAACTGAGAGTATTGACTGGCGCCTGCGTAGCATGTTTAATTGAAAACCAGTGATAATTTGTGCTGTCATTAAATATTGTAGATATGAGAGTGTCACTAGGGAAAATAAATGTTCTGTGGGTCAAGTGAGACACAGAGCACAGACTGTTTACCATATCATTTTACCACAGAAAGTAATTAAAAAGAGGTAAAATGCGTAACCATCTTTGCTTCAAAATAATTTTTAAACACCAACGCGTATGGATTCACACACTTGATTATACATTAGCTAACGCTGCAGGCTGTTTTATAAGTTAAACATTTCCAATGTTTTATTTTCTGCTGTTATTTTGTCCTCAAGTCATACAATATTAGGCGTGTATCATCTTTAAATGCATTAATGTTTAACAGATGACTTTACATTTGCAAGCTTTGTGTAATGAGCCAAATATTCAAACAACAGCTAGTATGATTAATGGTATCTCTGGTAATTCCCCCATGCATTACCCTCAGCTAATAACCTTAAGCACAAAGCTGGACCTCAGTTGTCTGCTCAGCCAAGATTTTTGTCTACTGAATTGTGAAGTCATGTGGTGTGACCAACAAACAGAAAACAGGAAATTATATCAAAGACAGGACTGTGTGTCAAGGTCAATATATCTCTTAAAATATAAAAAAGTAGAGTTTTTATTATTTTACAACAATATACATTTATTTTATCATTTTTTTTATTAATATTTGTCAGTGTATTTGGGGAGTCACGCTACATGACATGTTGCAGCTTATTATTATTATTTTAATTATGTATTTTAATTAATTAAGCATTTTACTTTTTTTTATTAAATTAATACTTTTTTTATTAATAATAAATACATTTTTGAGGAACTACATTACAACTTGTTGCAACCTTGAATTAATCAAATATCAATATAGTTACAATGATAATTATAAAAAAATTAAATGGTAAAACATTATTAAAACAATTATTAAAAAAAGAAATAATAATATGAAATAATAATAATAATAAAAATAGTAAGCTGCAATATGCCATGTAATGTGACTCCCCAAATATACTCACAATTATGAATAAATAATTTTGATAACATAATAATGCAAAATAATGAAAATTTTCAAAAGAGTTTTCAAAAACATTCCATTCAAAAGAGCAGTCCAGTTCTCTATCTTACAACAGCAGACGGAAACCCAACCTCTCCAAACTGTGCCTTGGCTTTGGCTGCTGTGCAAACAGCACCTTACCCACTTAGGAAAAGCATCTATCCTGGCTTCATTCCCCGGCTGTCCTGCCTCATCTGTATTGAGCTGTGGCATCACTGAATGATTTGCAATTATTATTATTGTAGAACTTTCCTTTACTCCCGCATAAAGCCGTTTCTTGCATTCTTTCGCTTCTCGCGCACTTTGAACTTGAAGTGCCATTATGCATGAGAGGCTCCATCAAAGGAAAACATGCAAATGGTTGAGGATTTTGTGGATGTGGTTAAGCAGAGCGTGCTGGCGTGTGCGTACGTTTTCAGAGGCTGGCGAAGCTAATGATAGTGTGTCAGAACAGTTGCATTGTCACTGTAACTCGTGTTAAACGATCGCAGGGGTTTAAAACCTGGAACGTGTGGACATGGAGACCTTGAAGCCTCTTCGAGGCCAGAGAGCACTAATATGGGAGACATATTAATGCAGAGTGACAAGGACATGGGACATAGACTATCTGTCTCACTCTCTCCCCCTATCTGTTTCTCTCCATAATGTACGCTTTCAGGAATAGCCACACTAACAGAAGGACGGCATGATGGGGACCTTGGAATGTAATTATGTCATTACCGTGTGAGTGAAGTATGAAATGGTAAGAGAGCGGCTGAAGATTGACTGGCCTGAGATGGCGATTGCTTTAGGGGGGTGACTGATCACGTAAGCGTCACTGTAACAGGCTTTCTGCCTTTTTGTCCCTATTGTGGCCTCTTTATTTTTAACATAAGCATTCTCTTTCTCATTCTCTTCAGTCTCTCACACACACACATTGTCTCTCTGACTCGCATCTCTCAGACACACGCAAGCCACAACACAGATTTTGAAAAGCGGCCAATTGTCTTTGTGCAGTCACTAGAGTTTCCCCAGGGCTGGCTGTGAATTAACTCAACACAATTGGGAGATTAAAACACATAAGAGCCTGCATTTAACCACTTCTGTCCTCCGAGCGAGGCAGGATGCCAGTGAACGGGCTCTTGTGCTGGGTTTAGATTTGGGTCATCGGCTCGGTGTGGTCTTATCTAAATGCACCGCCGTGATAGTGCGGCAGAGGAGCCCGGGGCCTTCCGACTCATTATTTAGCAGTTCATATCAGTTTATTAATGCCCGCGCAATTATGCCGCAAATCGCGCCTCTTGATTTAGTGCGGTAAATACTTATAAATAAATCACAGCCCATCTGTCATCTTAACTGGATGTCAATTAGGCAGGAACGCAGTAGCACATTTTTCATTATGTGGATTTACAGTAACAAGATCGCTTGTTTTTGTTTCAGGTGGTGCTGTGTTTTACGGCGCAGATCTAATCTCATGATTCTTGTGCATGTCTGAATAACTGAATAATTAGCTCCATTTGAAATAATGAGTGTTAATATGAGTGTGTGTTTATGAATTTCATAAAACTGGCTACAGACCACATAAATCTGTGAATATAATAACTGGAACATAAATCAATCAATCTATCTATCTATCATTCTATCTATCTATCTATCTATCTATCTATCTATCTATCTATCTATCTATCATCTGACTATTTCTAATTAATCTATCTATCTATCTATCTATCTATCTATCTATCATCTGACTATTTCTATCTATCTATCTATCTATCTATCTGTCTATCTATCTATCTATCTATCTATCTATCTATCATCTGACTATTTCTAATTAATCTATCTATCTATCTATCATCTGACTATTTCTAATTAATCTATCTATCTATCTATCTATCTATCTATCTATCTATCTATCTATCTATCTATCTATCTATCTATCATCTACCCATCCATCTACACATCCATCCATCCATTATCTATCTATCTATCTATCTATCTATCTATCTATGTATCTATCTATCTATCTATCTATCATCTGACTATTTCTAATTAATCTATCTATCTATCTATCATCTGACTATTTCTAATTAATCTATCTATCTATCTATCTATCTATCATCTACCCATCCATCTACACATCCATCCATCCATTATCTATCTATCTATCTATCTATCTATCTATCTATCTATCTATGTATCTATCTATCTATCTATCTATCTATCATCTGACTATTTCTAACTAATCTATCTATCTATCTATCCATCTATCTATGTCTGTCAGTCTATTGGAAATTTGGAATCTTTAAAAGAAACTAGGGCAGCCTTAAAGGGATAGTTCATTAAATCAGTTATATAAAAGTGAATACAATCAGAGTTATATTAAATGTCTCCACATGGATCTTCCAAGCTTTTTAATGTGAATTGATGCGTTTGTGTGACAGCTTAGCAGACACTACATATCATGGTTTATGAAGTTTTAAATGTGGAATTTATTTTTACACAAACGCATCGCTTTGCTTCAGAAGACCTTTGGCTGTGTTTACACATTATTATCAAAAAATCCATATGACCTCACTCGTATTACAGTTTTTCTCAGTTGCTTTGGTGCATTTCTCACAACAGTACTTACATTTGCACAACAGTTAATACATTCCTCAAAACAATTAGTAATTTGTGCACATCATAGGTTTTCATTCCTTCCAACAAACTGCAAATGCTTTTGGACATACATCAATTGCTTTCATACAACTCTATGCTCTTTTATAACATTATAATTTGCTTATGTCATACCAGTCAAAATTAACTAAACTTGAATGTTGAATAGTCATTCCATATAAAACTAGTAGTCCTCATTTCATTGCTTGAGTCATTACATGCAAAAAAGTTGAACTAGTTGTCAAAATCTGTCAAGCAAATTTTTTAGATTTTTTTTACCATGAAAACGTCTTCTAAATTGAACAATTTCTCTCAGGTCAACCTCATCTTTCACTGATGAGAAGGGGTGCGTGAAGCATTACTGTACTGTAGTTGCAACTGTACGAATAAACAAATATTTCTTTTAATAATAAGAACTCCAAATAAGAACATACAACATCAAACACATTTGTTGACCGACAAGACTGAACTCAAAAGACATCGGTTTTATACAAGGGAGACTAATCAAGAGACAAGACACAGCTGGGAAAACACAGGTGGACGGGAATCAACTCATAATTGGATCTAAACACAGGAAGGACCAAATAAGGGCAGACAGGAACTGACAAGGGAAAACGAAACTAAAACAGGAAGACATGAAAACGAAACTAAGAACAGAACTAAAACAGACATAAATGTTACAGCAACCAACGACAAACCACTTCTCTAAAATCACTCAGAACTGAATCCCATAAACCCAAACTTCACAAGCATGTTGTAAATAAGGGTGTATTTATTCGTTTGCACAATACTTTGAATACAGTAAATTGGAATTGCAAAGAGCATATGGAGTAAAAATGTGAAACATACATATTCAGTGTCTTGTACTCAGATACCTCACTACATGGTGAGCGTGACTTCACCAAGTACAAGATCTTCCTGGATCAACATCCTTGTATAAATTTTGGGTAGGGGCTGGTTTAAGGGTAAGGATTGGGATAAATTTATATTTTTGGACAGTAATGTTAATCCAGGGTCAACAAAAGATGTTGATCCAGGATCATGTCCTACTTGGCAAAATGAAAACATGACAAAGCCATTTGACTATCTTGTTCATAAACAATGGTGTCAGGACTTTTCATTTTGACAACACAGACACTTTCATTGACATGAATACTTGCTTTTGAGCAATGAACTATCCATTTTGAACAAGTGACATGCTTTTGGAGGTTATCAACTAGGCTTTGCAGTTTGCGCTAATAGTTTTTAGAAATGCATTAACTTTTGTGCAAATGTAAGTACTGTAGTGAGAAATGCACCAAAGCGCCTGAATAAAACTGTAATTCATATGATTTTAGCTAAATCGTACATATTTTACGAGTTGCAATTCATATGATTTTGTACAAATGACCTAAACCTACCTATCACAGGACTTTAGACAAATTGCACAAAATCGTATGAGTAATGTTGTACGAACTTGTCCGAATTAGCACAAATACAAATACCTACTAATTGGTCGTGAGACTGTGTTGTGCAGATCTGATCACCAGCACATCAGGACACTGCGCATTTACACATGTCAACATCCAGTGGCTTCTACACTCAACAAAAATATGAACGCAACACCTTTGTTTCTGCTCCGATTTTTCATGAGATGGACTTAAAGATCTAAAA
>JAUMHG010000024.1:4820377-4832125 GCA_032359395.1 Enteromius anoplus
TATATATATATATATATACATATATATATATATATATATATATATATATATAATATTTATGTTTTTTTTTACCTAAATCATGGCAACATCCTTCTGGGAAGACTGTCAAACATAAACAGCTATTAGCCAATCCTAACAGTGGACACTTACTTCCGAGTCTTTTTTTTTTTATTGTGAGCATTCCAATAAGCAGGGTCATGATGTTTTTGATGTAAAAAAAAAACAAACTTCAGAGTACATGACAAAATCATAAAAAAAGGCAGGTAATGACCCATTTAAATCAGTTATATTTGAAATAAATAAAAGAGATTCTCTACTATCTTATATAAATCATGTAAGCAGTGTGTTCACACTGAAAAATGTGTGATTTTCTTCACTATAGGGCTATGCTATTTATATTCTTTTTTTTTTTCCCGGTACATCTATTTTGTCTAAAACAGTGTTTATGATTACAATGATATATTAAAATAATATGTTAAAGCAGCATTATAACACAATGCTAAAATAACTCAAAGAGAGAGATCTTGCATTCAAAATTAGAATTATATTTTATACTGTAAAAAGTTAACCATAAATGATACAAAATCCAACGTGTACTTGTGTAAATCACCAAATCAATTTGCAACCACAAAACTCGATTACGATCACAGCCTTGTCTGGCTTTAGGCTTCTGCACACTTACTGAATTACTGATTCATCCTAACCAAGTCTTGTTTGCATTTAAATGCATTTATTTAGCAGACATGCTTTTTTTGTTCCTGTTTTCTCTGCTGTTGTCGTATCACATTTCAGCAGTACCACAAGGTCATCGGTAGCCCTTTGTGTGGCAGCCTGTTGGGTTGAGTACACTCAGACATTCAGTCGGCCCACATTAACCTTGCTAGGCCGGAACAACAAGAGGAACACCAACACAAACAGGCACATACGCTTGTGAGTCTACTAAACGCAAGATTCATCTCCGTTTAAATGGCTGTCTTTCTCTTCCAGTAAGTCGTTTTTCCCTTTCCTTTTATCCTCACACTCACCCAAACACTCATTTAGGATCATAAAAATCTCCCTCTCAGTTTCAGTTTTACAGCCTGTCTTTGTCTTCCCAGTCAGTCTATCTATCTTCTTCCTTTGTTTGACACACAAAAACACATGCAAACATCTATATACGCTCATTCACCGTCTCTTGTGCACACAGAAATAGCACAATCTCTTTCTAACCCCCATTACAGTCATACAGTGAAGTGACTGACTTCATTATTCACCTTTGTCTACGCCCCCACATAGCTGCCTCTCTTTCTTCATCTCTCTCTCGTTCTCTCTCTCTCGGGTATGGAGTCAAACTCTCTGTCGCCATTCCCTCCAACGTGCCATTTCTCAGACGTTAAGACACCCCCTTTAGACAAGACTATTAGACCTGTGGCAAGATACTTTTCCACACGAGAGGATGAAGCCAACAACCACAATGCTTTTTTTCTTCTCACCCTAACACTCTTTTTAAACCACAAGAGCTGTAAATGTAATGCAGAGTTGACGCAATTGAGAGACGTGATGATAGCTTTGACAACACAAGATATTGTCTTAAAAGATACGAGTCAGTCTTTATAACAAAAGAAGGCTGTGGCATCCCAAATCCGCACTCCACTCAAAGACTTCAGCTCATATCACTCATGTACAGTTAGCGACAAATCACAGAATTGTCAAGGCTGCTTTTGTGAGTCTTATCGCACCTCTTTAATTACTGCTATTAATTACACTTCCTACAAAGATTATTCAGAGAGCGATCACTGCATCTTAGACGTCTCCAAAGGCAGAAACGCTTAGAGGTCAACCGCAACATTACTACGCCAATGTGCTGTCACACACCAGGACAAGTCGTCTTTTCCCGGTCACACCTGTAACGCTGTCATGACACTCTATCTTGCTATTTTGCATGACGATGACACCAATCTGCCATAGCAGACATTGCAGTGCTGACTTGTGGAGTGCCCAAAAGAATGATGGTGAATGACAGTAAATACACCTTCAAGCCCCGGTGGAACTATCTATCTCACCTCTCATTGCACCCTCGGCTGTCAATCACAGAGGTCAGCGCCGGGTGCGACCGCCGTCATGGCCCAGTGGCTCTTCTCTTATGCTAATTTAGCCCGTGATCTGCCACATGACATTTAGCTGCTGCAGTAACAGTGTGCTGTTGGCTACCTGAGCGTGTACCTGAGTTGCATGATATATGGCACACATGTATGCGCGTTCATGTCGGGGTAATGAAATATGTCAAAGTGGTGTGTATGTGTAATGGTGTGTGTTGGAATGTCTGTTTACATGTATGCAAATGGGTTTATTCATAAATGGTTGAGTTTATAGCTACAAGTGAAAGAAAATGTCATGGTGCTGCAGGTGTCTGTTTAGAGGACAAAATGGTGGACTAACAACCTAGTAAGGTTGACTATTCTAGCTAGGTATTTTAAAGGGATAGTTCACCGTCGTTTCGTTCCAAACTTGTAAGACATTCGTTCATTCCAAGTAAACAAATCCAAATTTATATTGATTTCCCAAGACATGAAGCGATCAGTTTGTGCAAGAAACTGAACAGTGTTTATATACTTTTTTTTACCTTTGATACACCACAATGTGTATCATTCGATGTGCTCTGGCACATCTTTGTTTGTGCTCTACTGAAGACACAAAGTCACCTACATCTTGGATGCCCTGGGGGTAAGCAGATAAACATCGGTTTTTCATTTTCAGGTGAACTATCACTTTAATTTTTAAGGTTTATATATTTCTATTTATATATTACATTTATTATATTATATTTATATTAAATTACCATGCTTTTTTGTATTTTGTCTTTCACTTGATTTCTGTTTCGCTCCGCCCACGCCATAATGCCATTGGACTAAACAAAATATCCACTCATTGTAAATTAATAATCAAGCATGCATTTGCAGAGCCCACCTGTGAAAGATTATAAAGTATTATATGTCAAGGTCCATAAAATCAAAATAAGCATACTGTCTGGTGTAACATTACAGAAAATACAAGATATGTGTTCTTAGTTTTTGTGAATGCAAGCTAACGAAAGAATAAAAGAAGAGTTGGGCATTTGTTACTGACATCGTGCCTGATTCCATTTTCGCATTTTAGAAACGCTGGATAAATTCTGGAAATTATATTGGCATACTACTCTAAAGACTAGAATACCCAAGAAATGCAACGCTCATTCAGTATGGTCGCTTTATCTAAATACCTTTTAATGCTATTTGAGCAAAACAAAGAACATTTATGATACAGCTTTTCTTTGGTGATTTCGAACATAAAATTAAATAATAAGCTTGGTAAAACTGATTTGAAGAATTTGATGTTTCCGCATTCAAAAAGATAGGAGCTTGCATGCCCAGGAGGTGTTTTAAAGAAGGCCGCCAAGTGAAATGACTGACTGCTCTTACTATTTCTTTACATTTAGTGGAAATACTAAAAATACTATGGTAGTATGCTATTACAAATTTAGTCACTTATTTTTGCATTTTAAAAATTGTGGTCTAATTTGTCTCACTTTTCCATTCAGTTTTCATTCAGTTTTGCACGTGAAAATGTCTTATGTAAATAATTTTAGGTCACTTTAAAAGTAGTGACATATGTTTACAAAATGAAGCGTAATGTTAATTCTGGCAGGTTACGTTATTCAAGCTTACATCAGCTGACTCTTAGGTGAACCCCCATCTATCTATAGGAATATGACACCTATCTAAGCATCCATATATAAGGTCGTTCAGTATTATCAGCAGTTTTCGCTTTGCTCATTAGCTAATTACATTCCTTCATCCATTTGCCAGTCAGGATCCAGCCTTCTTATTCTCCTTGAATCAGACTCATTCTAAAATGATAGAACTTTAACAATATCTGCAATACATTCGTTGGTTCTGTTCTGTTTACCCTGGGAGGGTTATCGCTGCTCTCCATGCTCTCATTCATTTTAGGCTGCATGGATACGCAGAGAGTTTTTGCCCAAACTGTATGCTACTTGTCAATCATCTTTGACGATAACGGTCCAGACAGAAGGTATGTTTAATTAGAATATGGATTAATTGAATGTCTAACAAATGATTGACAAACAAAGTAGGTTATGGTATTTTTTGAAATAGGATTACTGTTTTCATTTAAGGTTGATTTATTACAATAAAGATGCAACGTAGCCAAGTGGAATATTTGTGGATTATTGTGATGTTTTTATCAGCGATTCAGACTTTTCTTCTCACAGCACCCACTGACTGCAGAGCATCCATTGGTATTCGAGTGACGCTACAAGTCGTTTTTTAACAGATGATGAGATTATATCTACTGCACAGTACTGAGCCTTTGTCTTTTTTCAGGATTTTTCTCCAAAACAAAAGGGATAAAACTAGTTGAACATTTTGCATATCGCCATTACAGACTGATTGCACACCTGCACCAGCGCTGTCGTGCATCCCCTGTGCCTGCCGGTGCCAGCAGCATTCAGTGTGTGTGTGTGTGTTCCTACCTAATGATCATGACTTCTACACATCCTTCTTTCCTATCAGCTCACCGACATTTAGTACAAATTACAGCCATCAGCTCCACCCACGTTGCATCGTAGCCGTCGATTCCCGAGGGAGCAATTCTTCAAATCTTCTTCAAATCGTTCTTCCACATGCCCAGGTAAGACGTGTTCACCCACAGGCCAGCATGCATGAATGGCCACACTGGCTGGCCCCGGTTAGCCAATATAAACCTTTCAGCTGAACCCTGGCCAGCCAGAACTTGATTTAATTACTATCTCATTACTCTCTGCAGCTGCACATACTCCGTCGACTCTCTGTCCTTCTACTCCTGGCTCGTGAATTCCACTCAATTGCCCCGGTTAATGGAGAGAACACAATAAAGCATCGAACACTCTTGGAGGTAAAACTCCTCTATACGCCCCGACATTGAGCGGGAAACCTCAGAGCCCGAATCGGCCTCGGCACAGCCTGGTTCTGTTTAGCGGCGCTGAGTTTACATGATCGCCAGCCATGACTGCAATATTGATAGACCCTCCACCATGGCGCGGTAATGCAGCCGGAATGAGCAGAGAACTAAAATCAGCCATGCACCCTCATGCCCACCGCTGGCGTTCGACTCCGCTGTAATAGTTTCTATTTGTGGAAGAGGAAGGATATAAACAAATGCATTAGCTTTGCCTCGCCACAGGAACGACGGGGGAAAACAAGTCAAAGTGAACAGCGGGAAAGAGAGGTGGTGAGGCGGTGGGTGCAGAAAGGAGTGGGGGAAGGCAGAAGTGAAAGGAAAATGTTGCGATTGGGATGTAAAACTGCAAAGTGGCGTGAACAGATAAGGGACGGAGAGAGAGAGGGAGAGTGAGAGGGAGAGAGGACGAAGATGGTGTGAGTAGATCCAATCACCAACCCTGTCAATCAGAATCGTAGTGTTTACTCCCCACACATCCCTGCCCCTTTTACAGGCATTACACACGCAGCGAAGACTGTCTCGCATCGGCCGTATTGATCATGTGCCAGGGCAGACTGGCGGCCTCTGCCGATTTAATATGTTGGATGACTTCCATTGTGGAGCTCCGTCTTCAAAGTGGAGCCGAAGCGTTGGATCAAACGCGGAGTGTCGTAAGTGATTACGGACGGTAATGATAATGACTTTGTTCTGTTCTGGATGGCTGTTTGATGAAGTTTGTTAGGCTTCTTCTGCAGCTCTGAAGTTCAAATAGGCACGCCGACCACTACTTGAAGTGAGTGAAATGGTTCCTATTGTTAAATTGACTGTATAATAAAATCATTTGCAAGCTCATGAGCGCTGTAAATCTAGAATCATTCTTCTAGAAAATCAGTGCCAGAAATTACTCACCCCTTGCAGAAAGATTACTAAGGCAATCATGGTATTTTGGCTAAAATCCTATATCCTCAGGGGCGGATTAAGGTGGTGTAGGGGCCTCTAGGCTGCTCTTTGTGTGAGGCCCCTATTAATTATTATGCTTTACTGGAGAAATTTATTTAGTGGCACACATAGTTCTCATGCAAATAGCAAGATATACTGGCACACACACTGAGACAGTCAATAACACAATAAGACGTTTCCTAAACATTCCCAATATCCTCACAGGATTTTGTAAGACTGTGGTGGGAGCACATTGCTTTCTCTAGGGGTAGAGGTATGGATATACACTTTCAAAACTCAAGTGAAGAGTCATGAGATTGGGTTTACAAGAATAAGAAGAGGCAAGATTTTTACACATTTCAAAAAAAAAAAAAAAGCACTATACATTTGTAAGTAATTAAGATAATCTTAAAGGCACAATATGTAAGATTTTTGCAATAAAATATAAAAACCACTTGCACAGTGTTATATATTTCATGCTAGGGCTGGGCGTGTATTACGTGTAAAACTGTATCACGATACTGTATCAGTCGATATCGATAATTATTGATATTTTTAATATACATTTAAAATAAGAACCAGGAGAAAAATATATGACATTTAAACATTTTTATTTGAATCTTAACCTTCCTCAGATCATAATCCCCTCAGTTATTAAGACAGAAATGTCAACAACCATGGAAAACTCAAGTAATTGAAATATAAACATAATGTCACACCGTCCTGTATTCACCTGTGCCTCTGTTCATCTCGTCCATGCGTTCCTTTGTTTTCATAGTGCCTTGTGCTCCTTGCCTTGTGTTTAACTTCTGTATCCTAGTGTTCTCCCTCATTTATGACTCCGCCCATTCATTAGTGTTCACTCCCTGCCAGCCGTGTGTGTCCAGGTGTCCCTCGTTATGTATGTATGTGGTTCGTATTGTCTTGCTTTGTGTCAGTTTACCTTTTGTTATTAAATGTTCCTGTTGAAGAGTAAATCTACCTCCGTGTCTTCTTACAACTCGCTTCACCACAGCTACAAATCGTGACACAAAATGCCACTGCCTCCGTTATATCTTTGTAGATTAGATTCCTTGTCATTAGGCACTGATGCAGAGTACCTCTCCATGGTGGTCTGCTGATTGTGCAATGTTGCAGCTACAGATGTTGTTGGCTGAATATGGCTGTGCTCCAAAGGGTGAGTGCAGCTTAGATGGGACATCAAATTTGTGGTATTACCAGTCTTTGCGGGGACGAATGTCGTGCATAATTTGCAGACGGCATATGTCTAACTACGGTCAGACTTATAATATCCAAAACACTGCCATACTGACGAGCTGACTTTTCCTCTTTTATTTACAATCTTCTGCTTATGAAGAGGAATCCAGCACGAGACCACCAAATCTGGCACAACCAAATGTGATACTGTTACATGATTGGCTGTTAGTGTATCACTCCCTACGTTGCTAGGTTACCAAAAAGCAAGAGCCTTTGTCAATGCAACCAAATTAGCTTCGCAACCTCTGTTTTCTCCCGACAAAGAATAAAAAATATAGATTTTTTTATTGATATCGATCACGTGCCTATCGCAATACATATCGTTATTGTTTTATCGCCCAGCCGTATTTCATACAGTTGTGTACTTACATTATCCCAAAAGGTCTGTAGGATTTGTACATTTCGAAGAAATTCCAGATTAAAATAATGACCCGTCCCTGCTCCTTGTCGCAATATCAATGACGCAATTTCCACGCTATTCTTGGTTTCTGCCTATGAATACTACAGAACACGTGTGGACAAATGCGGAAATACTAGTTATTTATGCATTTCCATATCATGGATCATGATTACACTCCGCACAATCCCAAAAAATGTATAGATGTATAAAAACCAAGGCAAGAAGATAATGGAACAGTCAACAAATTAAAGCAAGAACAAATTTCGGCGTTGCGAGAGCTTCGGGAAAACCTCCAGGGACAGAGACTCCGCTATCATATGCTCTCTCATATGCTTTTTAATAGATGAGGAAGCAAACATATTATTCATATCAAATAAGCTTTTCATCAATGAACATGATATGTGAAAACGACATCCCCCAAGTGTGCCACGCTCCATCATTGCGTGATCGTGATGTTATTGTTTTTGAACATGCGACCGCTAGTGGCGTAAACTTACATATTGTGCCTTTAATAATATATTGTATTGTGTGATGCACCATAATGTTCAAATCCTGTAGTGTGTGTATGTTTAAGATTTGAGCGAAGATAATCTGCAAATTTTTAAAACTCCTGTAGTTTGAGCCCGGCTTGATATCATTTCAGTTCTACTTTCTGAGTATTACTGATCATATGCAGTAAAAGACGACGTTATGAGCGTCAAGAACGTTTGACCTCCTAACTGAATTTTTCACAAATTGAACATAGAAATAAAAACTGTATAAATAACAATAAACAACGCAATTCTTTCTTAGTCGTATTAAGTGCAAACAATAAGTGTAGCCATGATCAGACCAGCCTACTCTCTCAGCATTCAAAGTGAAAAACAGACCAAGTTTTTCAAGCAGGATACAGAGTTACAGACTAATAGCAACCTAGATATGTAATGTAGCCTAATTTGCCCGCATCAAAGTCACTCTTAAATTGCGGTGTATTATGCGTGTGCCTATTTTACTTTGGGTTTAAATTTTTTAATTCTACAAAAAAAGACATTCATTTTGTCAAATATTCTGCAACAAATCCTTTAATGTTTCTTATGAGCCAGTGAGGCCAGCTGAAGTAAAATTAAAATAATAAAAAAAATTGTCTGGCCAATCCGAGGCCCCTGCACACTTGGGGCCCCTGGGCTAGACAAGCCTGTGCTTTAATTCCAAGCCTGTAACATAATCCCAACAAAAAAAGGATTTTCTTATGCTGATCTTTTTGTGCAACAAAGCCATTTAGTGACCAGCAGCACCAAAATGAAAAAAAAAGACCCCCACTATATTCTACAATCTGTAAACTATATTCCAAGTCTTCTAAAGCCAAATGATAGGACTGTGGTAAAGGGGTCATGATAAATCAAAATTCCCTCAATCTTTTGACACATGAGAGATCAACTTTTTTAAGGAAGATCCTATTACAGATTTCCTGAGTATTTATGGGTATTTAACCTAAATCACAGCAGCACATCTGTGAAGGAAGTAGGCTGTTAGCAAAATACAAAGTTGGGTGCATCATGTCAAACTTCAAACGTCACTGGTTCAGAACTAAATTGCTTTCCAAAACTTGCAATAAAATTGTATGGAATACTTTTATGGTTCCTTTTATTGTTTTGGACTTGACAGCCCCTTGTCACTGTCAAGCCCCCCAGGCATTGCATGTCCGTGTGATCTGTGTTTTTGTTTTCATTCAGTCTCCCTTGTGTGCTCCTGTCATCTGTAACCCCGCCCTGCTCCTTTGTGTGTTAATCGTCTCCCCAGGTGTTGTCATTTCTAGTCATTAGTGTCTGTGTATAAAATCTGTGTTTCTTTCTGTGTGAGTCATGTCCGGTTAAAGTTACGTGGTGTCCGTCAAGAGCTCTGCTCAGCTCTCTGCATGTTCCTTCGTGTTTTTGTTTTCTTTATTAAAGTTTAGTTTAATTCAGCCCTGCCTGCCGTGCCCGTGCCTTTGCCTGTGTTCGCTGAGGAAGCGAGAGCGCGAGCTCACAGCGTGCACTTCGTGACAGTCACTATATTAATTTGCAGTATAAATGTTTTAAAACATGCTTCTAGGAAGAAAGTTGGAAAAATCTGAGGCCAGTACGATTTTTTTATTTTTTTTATTTAATTTATATTTTTTACAGCAAGAAAAATCTAATCAAATCTGACAGTAAATACTTCTACGTTATTATGTATAAAGTCCTCCTGTTTTTGCTTATGAAAGGTTCATATTTTGGCTTTGGAAATCCCCAGCAACAAGTTGACATGCATGAAAAAAAAAAATTTTGTCTTATGATATGCATTTATTTTTATCTTACTCACTTAACAACTCCCAAATGATTTGCTCAATGATTCATTTTTACAAACCCCTCCTTTGCGTGATGAACCCTTCAGACCAAAGCTAACAGACTAATAAATGCGGGCAAAATGCGAATTTTTTTTATGGTGATGTCAACATGAAACAACTTGAGATTTGTTTTAAAAATGACTTGTTTCAATGATTCTTTTTAGAACCAGTATCTTTATACAAAGTGCATTTTGAGATTTAAAACTTAAAAAAGGATGTTTTCATTCACTTAGAGCTGTTACACGCTGCATGAAAGGTGCTTTTCAAAAAACTCTAGGCCTAATAGGGGTGCTTTAGGGGCACAAATTTATTAAGGGAAAAGTCCCTTAATAAATAGGTAGTAAATAGGTCAAGGGTTAGTTTACCCAAAAATAAAAAATTCTGTCATTAATTACTCACCCTCATGTCTTTCCTGTCACAGTGATGACACGAGGAAATGGGAAACATCAGAGACCGAGACAAGAGAATAATCCAGAGAGGTTAGGGTAATTGTGTCACAATAACAACCTTAGCATGTTTTCCAAAGCAAGACAAAGGTGTGCATATCGAGCGGTTCAGATGAGGATAGTACAAATTACAATTGGGCCAGTGATGATGACTTCTTTTCAATGTCAGTGAATTGACTGGCCCAGAATGGAGCATGACATAAAGCTCCAACTATCTTTTCTGACAGGCTCGTCTTCATCTCAGTAACTCTTATATTTTCATTCCCTCCTCTGACCTCAATCAAGGCCTTTCGCTTTTATCATAGGGCAATTTCCATCACAGATATAAACTCATTTGCGTTCATGAAGGTCAATGACTGAATGAGCACAAACGGAGAGAGTTATCTGGACACGGCTGGTCTTACAGCAGAATCTGATGTCATTATTATGACGACTCCGTAAATAAGCGGCTCTCAAAGACATCAGACGACTGCGGTGAAGCGGGACGGAGCCGGTGAAGGACGGAACCGTGTTGGAAAACGCATAACATATTGTGCCGCACACAGACACACGCGCGCGTAACTAATAGTGCACTTCTCCTGTAAATATACCCTTCCCAGAGCAACCACTAATGAATGTTAATTTCAGTCCCTTGGTGCTGATCCAATATGCTGATAAAGAGAGAGTGTGTTTCTTTGTGTGTGTGTGTGTGTGTGTGTGTGTGTTTGAGGCCCGTGGGGCCACCTAAGCATCTCGTGGAGCAGCTCTTTCATATTGAACATTAGTAAAATGGACCAGAACGCCTGGCTTTCTTCTCTCCTCTGTAATTAACGAGTTGATTATTGAAATGAAGCTGTAGATCGTTCCCTTAAGCATGCTGATATTAAAACACAGAGTGAGGAGCTCCATGCAGATGCTCTCACAAGGGTAACTGTAGCTGCTGTGTATCAGGTACAACCATCAGTGGCGCTCGGGGGCTCTCACGAGACCAATGCCATCCCTGACCTCTGCTGCGGTTTCCTCTCTCTACTCGCTTTCCAAAATCCTCCAGAAATAGAAGACAATATTGATATTTGACCTGGTGTGGGGTTATGGTATCATCTTGCTCGTCCACCAAGTGATAAGATGCATACATTAAGCTCGCATTTGTAGTCCACATGGTAGCTATGCAGGGTCAAAATGCTTCAAACTTTTACGGGAAAAATTAAAATAAAAAGTGAAAGCTTTTTTTCTTGATCACAAAGAATTATATACTGCACAATATTTTTTTTTTTATATTTATATTTTGTATGCCATTTATAAACAAAAATACAAAGCACTTTAAAAATAAAAATTGGAATTATTTATTATAATTTATTTATTATTTAATATATAAATTATATAGATAATAATTTATTTAAAATATATTATTTTACTATTATCTTTTT
>JAUMHG010000024.1:4840986-4855310 GCA_032359395.1 Enteromius anoplus
TGTGTATGTGTGTGTTTAATTTTGATAAAGTTGAAGTAGAATTTTTTAGTTCTTCAAAGAGTTATTTTAGATATTGTTTAATGTAGATACTTCTGGTCAAAAAGAGTAAACATCATGATATTCATATTTAAAAATGGCAAAACATTTATTATATAAATAGTGTACACAGGGATAGATAGATAACTTTTTTTTTTTTTTTTTACAAGTACTTGGTACATTTGTTTTTAACTAAACTTTTCCATTATTTATGACATTCTTGTTTGTCATTGACCTAAGAACTTCTAGCTGTTTGAGTATCTCAGCCATGCAGCTTGTTTGTGATGTTCCCCCCAACCCCCCACACACATTCTCCAGCCCTCTGTATCAAAGGAGCAGCAGTTTGGGTGAGTACTGTGCCCCCGTGACTCACATGCTGTCTATGTCGATGAGCAGACTACGCCTCACATCTCCATTCTGCTCCAGTCGCTCTTTCAGACCGCGGATCTGCTCAGCCAGTGCGGGGTTCAGGTCAAACTCAGCCGGGAACTCAGATATCCAGTACCTGACAGAGGAAGCAAGACGGAAGACAGAGAGAGCTATGACACAGAGTAGCTGTGCATGAAATAGGTCTAGGCAAGACATCAGGAGGACGAGTATTTTCTGTGAATACTCTTGCCTCAACTGCTTTATGTGAATTCACAATACACCTCTGTGATACAACCCAGCTGCCTTATGACAAAAAGCATCCACATCTTTACAAGAAATGTGCACTGCATGGCCAGATAGTATGTGGACACCACTGCCATAGATGCTTTTGAGCGTGAAATAGGTCTGCATAAATGCATACATTTCAAAACCATTAGCATTAATGGGGAGTCCTCCTTAAGGGAGCGTTCCCACATAAAACATTTTTGCTGCTTTTCCACAGTTTTTTTTATGTTAACATGCACTAGATGGACGTCTTTGAACACTCCGCTTACATATCACGTCTTTTGCAGCATTTCACTTTGGCACTGCAATCTAGAAACGTGCCACTGGAGTCTCAATACCGTGCTTTTTTTTCCCTTTGCACTGCCTTGCATCTCGCATTTTTAAATGCAAAAACGTGTTCTATGTGAGTGGCCCCTAAGGAAATTTACAAGCTGTGAATGTCAATATCACTGATTGAGAGAACACAGCAAGCAACTCTTTTAGATAACGGTTTTGGACAATTAAATGGACTTTTCCTTCTGGTTAACGTTTTCAGTTACTGTTCTGTTACATATTTCCTCTTAAATGTTTTAACAAATAACAGCACTTACCAATTTTTGACTTCACTGTTCATGATCATTAAATGAGGCAAGAGCTATTTGGTTTATGGTTGTTTGTGCACTCATATTACTACAGTTAAAAATACAACTTGCAATATGTTAACAAGTCCTACCTTCTAAATAAAACATGCATCAGCCAATTGGTTATCAGATATCGATATTTGCTATAGAAACAGTAAGAAACTTAGGACTGCACAAGAGCATTGGCTGGTCCAGTCTGAAGTTTTTTGTTAGCACTATGCAACATTTATCAGAAGGTTAATCGTAGGTTTTGCTTATTTGAAATATTTGAAATAAAGAGATAGTTCACCCATGTTGATAACCAATCAGTTGACACTAGCCAATAAAAAAAATTAAAATCAATGGCTATCGCCAACATTTGGTTACCGACATTTATCCAAATATCTACTGTGTTCAACCCCAGCAGGCACACAACATAAGACATTGATATTTGGATAAATATTGGTTGTGACGTTGTGTTGCCACCAAAAAAATCCAATGTCAATGTAATGTCAAACTGCAATTAGATTCCCCCATCAACTGATGTTAATATTTGTTGTTTTTAGGTTGTGTAATCAAAATCCATGATTACTTCAGCATCAAATACGGATGGCAAAGCGATTTTCCTTATTAACCAAAATGCAATATCTGTCCAAAGTCAACCTGACTTTATTATTGACATCCTGTGCCAGCTGAGACAGAAGAAAGAAATTCATACAGGTTTGGAATGACATGCGGGTAAGTAGATTATAAACAGAATTAGCATTTTTAGGGGAACTGTCCCTTTAAATGTAAGCATGGCAAGCAGTTCCTTTTCAGGAACTCGAGCTGCGTCGACGAGACGCTATGGGAACGCCCTCAGCGTGACGGCTCTGAATCATGTGTGAAATCAGCCAATGATGAGTTGGGACGTCATGGCGGGTGACGTCACTGGCCAGGAACCATTTAAGAGCGTGGAAAACGCCGGCCAGATAGCTTACTGTCATTCAGCGATGCACTCTATGTGTGTGTGTGAAAACTGTCCTAGTTTAAAAAGAAATAGAAGTGTCTCTGTGTAAAACAAAACGTTTGTTTGTGAAAAAAAAGAAAGAAAGTATATCTAAAGCACAACAGAAAGCAAAAAGAGGCGATGGCAGGCAATACAGAGTTTGTGCAAGCCCGTGTGAGAGATGCATTCTTCCCGAAGACTCTCACACGCTCTGTGTTGTCTGCCTGGGAGCAAAGCACGCTGAAGCAGCCCTTCAGCAGAGCGATAAGGAGGGCTGCAGACATTGTGAAAAGCTTCCTTTGCGCGTGCTACGCTCCGGTAAGGCTCTCTTCAACGAAGAGGGAATCTTTCTAAGCAATCCATTCATGGGGATCGCAGCTCGATCTCCGTGATTTTGAATTTTATGAAGAGGAGTCCGAGACGGGCAGGTCCCTATCTCGCTCCTCTGCCACGGGATCCAGCACCAGCCAGACAAGGTCGGAAGCGTGTCCTGCTGCTTCCCGTTGCCAAGGCGGTGCAGCGCTGCTCCTCTCTGCGTCTGATAAAAAGATGGAGAGCGCTGAGGAAGAGACTGTATAACTAAACAAAATGAAAGATTTCTAAAATCGCAGCCACCACCTTCAAAACGGAGCCTTCCTTTCTTTCCTGACTTGCACACCGAGGTGTCAAGATCATGGAAAAAGCTGTATTCATCTCGTTTGTTCGTTCCAGCATCAGAGTGTTACGGAAATGTAACCGGAATGAACGAGAAAGGCTATAAGATGTTGCCTCGGGAAGAGCAGACGCTCACGGGCTATCTCTCACGAGCATGTCAGTAGTGACGATATTCAAGAGCTTAGGAGGACCGCTGACCTCTCGTTAAATGCCACTAAAGAAACCGCTAGAGCTATCGGTACAACTATGGCAGCATTAGTGGCCGCAGAGAGGCATCTATGGCTGACTCTGTCAGATATGAAGGAAAAAGACAGAGTCTACCTGATGGATGCCCCGCTTGCGCCAGAGGGTCTGTTCGGTGACGCTATAAATACGGTCGGCATTTCAGCGGTTCCTCCCTCGCCGTTCTCCAGCTCAAGTGACTGCTGGGCGGGAGCAGTCCTTTCTGTGTGCCAGCTCCTCGTACAGCAAACACAGAGACACGCAAAAACAGAGCCTCGAGAGCTCCTCCCCAGAGACAACAGCAAGGTGGTTGGCGGCGCTCTGTGGCGGGGCCTTCTAAATCTCAGAAAGAACTGAGAGTAGTTATTCAAGAGAAAAAGAAGGCCCCACAGGGAAAAAAGAGAAAGTCCTGATGTTAGTGCCACAGGACTTTCGAGGGCAGGCCCCTCTGGGAAAAAGTGGTACAATCCGCATTACACGGATCCCATCTCTCCTCAATACCCTCGGGAGACTCCCTCACTAACCTCGCCAGTGCTACAAGGTGTGAGCGTCTTCCACGAGCATAGTTCTCAGGTTCAGCCGCCCGGAAACATGGCGCCACTGAGCTCTCACGAGGGAAACACAGCTCCACCCGAGGGTGGGTTGTGTCAAAACATCATCCCTCAAATATCATCAGAGACCAGCCTCGAGAGACTGGTTCCCTTAGTAGACTATTTGGCAGCGTGGAAGCTGTAGAAAAGGGATACAGAATCCAGTTTGGATGCACTCCACCACAATTCACAGGCATCAATCATTCGATAGTTTGTTCAGAGCAGGCTCTGGTGATGGAACAAGAAGTCGAAACTCTTCTGAGGAAGGAGGCCAATGAGATGGTTTCTCCTCACGATATCGAGTGCGGGTTCTACAGCCGCCATTTCATAGTTCCAAAGAAGGATGAAGGGCTGAGGCCCATCTTAGATCTCAGAATATTGAACCGCTCAGTCATGAAGATGAAGTTCAGAATGCTCACTGTGAAGCAAGTGGTAGCACGAATCTGGTCCGAGGACTGGTTCGTCACAATAGATCTGAAAGATGCGTACTTACAAGTATCAATCCATCCATCACACAGGAAGTTTCTGAGGTTTGCTTTCCGGGGCAAAGCATACCAATATCGGTTACTACCCTTCGGCCTTGCACTCTCACCCCGTACGTTTACGAAATGTGTGGATGCAGCGCTGGCTCCACTGCGACTCCAGGGCATCCGCATATTAAATTATATCGATGACTGGCTAATACTAGCACGATCGCCGGAAGAAGCAAACAGACATCGAGATGTCATTCTCGCTCACATGAAACGATTGAGGTTGAGACTGAACGCCAAGAAAAGTGTACTTTCTTCAGCTCAGAGAACCACTTATCTAGGTTTGGTGTGGGACTCGACCACGATGCGGGCTCATATGAAACCTGCTTGAGTAGAATCGATCCTAACCGCCGTCGCGAGAGTAAAAGAAGGCCGGTCAATCACTGTCAAGCAGTTTCAAAAGCTGCTGGGTCTGATGGCAACGTCATACCTATTGGCCTGCTGTACATGAGACCCCTACAGTGGTGGCTCAGGAACAAAGGCATATCCCTGAGGGGAAACCCCCTTTGCATGATCAATATGTCACGCCGAGCTGTACGTGCCTTAGATATGTGGAGGAAACCTTTGTTCCTAAATCAGGGCCCAGTGTTGGGAGAACCCGCTCGCCGCATATAGCTAGCGATGGATGCATCCCTCACTGGTTGGGCGATTACGAGTGGTCGCTCAGTCCGAGGTCTGTGGAGAGGTCGCCATCTAGATTGGCACATCAACTGCCTAGAATTGTTAGCAGTTTTTCGAGCACTCAAACACTTCTTCACAGACGTTAGAGATCAACATGTTTTGGTATGCACCGACAACACTTCTGTTGTCTCTTACATCGACCACCAAGGAGGTCTGCGGTCGCGCCCCTTGTACAAGCTGGCACACCAGATCCTTGTGTGGGCCCGGGAGAGGTCCCTCTCACTGAGAGCCGCCTATATTCCCGGGCATCTAAATGTAGGAGCAGACATCCTGTCGAGACAGGGGCCGAGGCCCGGGGAATGGATGCTTCACCCAGAAGTGGTGGAGCAGATCTGGAGAAAATTCCACAGGGCAGAGGTGGACCTCTTCGTAACTCGAGAGAATGCGCAATGTCCCCTCTGGTACTATCTGGTTCATTCAGCTCCTCTGGGACTGGATGCCATGGTACAGACATGGCTGAGACTTCCTCTGTACGCCTTTCCCCCGATCGCTCTGCTCCCTGGAGTTCTGACAAGGTCAGCCTACTGCTTGTAGCACCGTTCTGGCCGGGCCGAGTTTGGTTCTCGGACCTGATAAACCTCCTAGATGGCCTTAAATGGGAAATTCCGGTCAGGAGGGACCTTCTCTCACAAGTGGGGGGCACAATATTCCACCCCCATCCGGAGTTGTGGAGTTTGAGAGTGTGGCCCCTGAGGGGGTGCAACTCATAGCCACAGGCCTCTCAACCAAGGTGGTAGAGACCCTTCTCCAATCCAGAGCTCCATCCACGAGAAAGCTGTATGGCCTAAAATGGAAATTATTCACCTCATGGTGTAAAGAGCGCCAGCAAGATCCAGTTAACTGCCCAGTTGGTACAGTGCTAGAATTCTTGCAGGCTAGGTTCGCTACTGGGGTCACTCACTCCACCTTGAAGGTTTACGTGGCGGCTATATCGGCCTACCACTCCTCTCTTGGTGGACATACTGTCGGTAAAGAACCCCTGGTCATACGCTTCCTCTGCAGTGCGCTACGGTTAAGGCCACCAGTACGGTCCCGGTTGCCCTCCTGGGACTTGGCTGTTGTGTTAGAAGCCCTCTGTGGGCCACCATTTGAGCCTATAGAGGAGATTTCAGATCGTTTGCTAACGATAAAGACCACACTTTTGTGTTCTCTGAGGAGAGTAGGTGACCTCCAGGCCCTCTCAGTGGCCCCTACACATCTCGTCTTCGCGCCTGGCATGGCCAAAGCCTTCCTGTACCTGCGAGCGGGTCACAGCCCTAAGGTACCTACGGTAACACCTCAGCCAGTAGTACTACAGGCCACCTCCCTTCAGGGAGCCTGGTCAGCAGAAGCTAAACTGTGTGTGTCCAGTGCAAGCACTGGACGCATACGTCCACAGAGCTGCCATGTGGAGAAGGTCAGAGCAGTTGCTTGTTTGTTTCGGTCCCCCCAAGAAGGGGCTCCCAGTGACCAAACAGACTTTAAGCCATTGGATTGTGGATGCCATTAACATGTCATATGAGTCCTCTGGACTCCCGCCGAGGCTAGGAGTCAGAGCACACTCGACACGCGGTGTGGAGGCCTCGAAGGCCCTGCTAGCAGGGGTCTCCATGGCTGATATCTGTGAGGCTGCCGGGGGGTCAACCCCCCACACATTGATTTTATGGACTCGATCTTCGAGCTACGAGCTCCTCTGTTCTCTCGTCCTAGCTGTGCACAAAAACACACTAGGCAGGGATTTAAAAGTCTGGAGGCGTGGGCATCTCGTTCCCATAGCGTCTCGTCGATGCAGCTTGAGTTCCTGAAAAGGAACATCTCGGGTAATGTATATAACCCTGTTCCTGTTCCCTGGCCAGTGACGTCACCCGCCATGAAGTCCCAACTTATCATTGGCTGATTTCACAAACGATTCAGAGCCATTGCGCTGAGGGCGTTCCCATAGCGTCTCGTCGACGCAGCGTCTCGTTCCTTCAAGGAACAGGGTTATATACATAACACGAGACGTTTTTGAGATTTCAGGATTTCCCCATTCAGGTAGATAAGAATTTGCCTTGGATGCCCAAAGTAGGCTTTGAGAGGGACTTTATTCTAATCTAAAACCTCACACATAACACAGGGTTAAAAGCAGCGCTAACCACCTTGTAAAACCTTTTTTAAAGCAGGGTTTAAAAATATGATAACGCAAGGTTAAGAGTCACATAAAAAGCCAATTTAAAGCCCTATTATGATACTGGAAGAAAAAAGGTAGGTGCCACTCTGTCATAAAGCTTTGAATATGATTTACAGCTGTATACAGTACTTGATTTCATGCACCTGTTACTAATGGGCTTATCTGAAACAGCCAAATCTTGGATGTCTTCAGGCTTTTAGCCATGCAGTGTATGTATAATAATAATAGTAATAATAATAATAATAAATAATTAAATAGGTGAAAAAAATTGCTTTTTAACTTACTTGACAAGGTGACAAATCTGAGACTGGCGATTTGCAGAACAATCCTGTTCCTGAGACCTGTAATACTGTCAAGGTAGCTCCACTTCATTATTATTATCGGCGGTTAGGAGTGATGGAAACAGTTTGTGATGCAGTCAGCCCTCTCTATAAATGACAAACCCCACCCATGACCGAATGTACTAAGTGCTAAATGTCTAGCATAAAAGCCGGCCTGTCACCCCCAAAACGAAATGCACAAAGACTTGTATTTCTTTTCACATATTTGACATTAATGCTAGTTTTTTTTTAAATACAGAGTACTGAGAAAGTATAATGTGACAGGTCTGCTGAAGGAGGATACTTTTTAAGGAGTTTCTTAGCTAGGTCACTGGAAGACAGGTACCAGGGATGCATGGTAAGAAACATTCGGACGAGAGACGGCTCCTTCAGAACGCCCTCATTGTCTGCGAGAGAGAGAGAAAAACAGATAGACATTCACACATTAATTACAGTGAATCTATTAGCTTATGAATCTATAGATAGACGATTGTAAAAGATACATGACTGTTTAAGTAGCAGTGCTCCATTTCTATATTCACCAGGGGATAAATTGGTCCCTGAGCTACAGCAATTAACATGAGAAGAGGTTTGAAAAATATCATGACATACATACAGTTGAACAAGCCAGCGTTGTTCCGACTGGCTGCTCAGAATGTTTACACAAGAGAAGGAGGAAGCAAATATGACCACTGACCAAAGGCTTTGATGCAGGCTTCCACCAGCTCATCCACGCTGGCTGACTGATCCGATGAAACGCTCTCCATCTCTGTCTACTTCACTGTTCTCCACAGCCCCTCCTTTCCCCCCACTTAATTTTCCACTCCTCTCTTTGATCCCTCTCTTTTTCAGTCTGAAAACGAGACAACGCCATGCGCGGCAAAGGAAACAGAATCAATAAAGCAGAGAATGGTTCAGATGTGAGGTGTCGCTGGTTTTTCATTTTCATCAAAAGCAGACAAATCCTGGTCACACATGGATAATACGGTGGACAAGACTCATCCGAAGAAAAACAAGGTGCATAAAAGAAAAAAATATCAAAGATCCATAGGAACTGTTCTCAGACAACAGCAGAAGGAAAAAAAAAAAAGCCTTAGAAACATTTTCAAAGAAACTTACCCGTTGAATCTGGCATCAATGGTCAAACAGTAATCACTGATGGTCTTTGAAAACCGAAGTGCTAATGAACGCTGGGCTTCAGTAGAGACTCTCTACCCATGTACTGAAAACCACAGAGGGCCTCACTGGGGTTCACTCTAAGTACAACTGCCTGTAGACTTCCTGTCAGTTGAGAAATGTACAGTTGTTGCATTTCCTTTCCTTACGTTTCTAGACGTTTTTGACACATTCACAACAGAAAGGGGTGGAGGACAAAGCGTGAGAAAAAAAAAAAACATGTAAAGGGAAAAACACAAAAATATGCAGTATTTACAACTGAATTCTTAATTAAGGCTTTATCCTGGTTGCAGTACAAATATCCAAATATCTAAATGTCTAAAAATATCTAATGACAAACTCACTTGAAAACCAAAACTGCGTAAAATATTGAGACCTGTTTTCAGAGAACATATCTTGATTTATTTTTCTTTTTTTTTCACTTAAAACGAGAAATATATATTTTCAAAACAGACACAAATAAGATGTGTATAAATATATTTTAAAACAAATTAGCTTATGAAATGTTGCGTGTCAATTATTTTATAAATTATTTTATAAATAAGATAAATATGTATATATTATCTATCTATATTTATATATATATATATATATATATATACAAAATAGCAAATTAATTCATATATAACAAAAACTATACATAAAAAAAATTAAAAACAAAAAAGTGGGCCAAAGTGCTGTACAGAGAAAATAAAATAATAACATACAAATAAAAAAAAATTAAAATAAAACATTAACTACAACTAAAACACAATAAATATTAATTATTGATACATAATTAAAATTAAACATTCTAGTTTCGTCATTTAAGGATAACTGCATGTGACTTGATTTAATGGTAAATCAGAGCATCACAGAACTGTGCTTATAAAGTATGGACACAAAGGTGTCCTCAGTCCACACACTGCTGAGGGTGTGATCAACGTGAAACTGAACAGTTGTGTTGGCTCCCCTCAGTGGCCATACAGCGTCACACACTTTAATTTCTCGCTCTGTCTATTACTGTCGCATGAATTGATATTGAAACTGAAATCTCAAATAGTGTTTTATTGAAAAAATATATATATATTTTTTTTACATTTTGAAAGTGAAAACGGGAAAAGGTAAAATCCTGAACTTCATGGAATAAAGGGAAATTGGTGTTGTCAAATTTAAATATGACTGTGATTAGGTTATGAAAATCCAGACTGAAAAAAAAAACTTCAATAATTTCCTATTATTATCAATATTATGCTGTCCTGTCTTATATTTATCTTGAACGTAAGTGTACATTTACACTATATTTAGTATTATTAATATAACGTTTTGTAAATTAAAAAAGCTATTGGCCATTAGCAGGTCTAGGCGAACTTACAGCCACGACTCAATATAGATTTAACCGGGTTTTTTTTCTTTCTTTATTAAAACAAAAGCCTAGAAACTAAGGCAAACATATCTAATAAGAACGGATGAATAATTTATTATTTTGCAGTGTATGGGGCTAATGAATCTTTACAAAAAACGGCACATCTCATCCAGTTCAGCTCTAATAGATTTGTTAAGGTACTGCAGGGGTCTGCAGAGAAAAGAAATACCATAACACGATATTTTTTGACAAATTAACGAATATTAAAGGACTTGCTATGCATCAGCCTATAAAATGAAATAATGTTAATGCGTTGGTAAATGTGATTTGTTAACCACATGGGTTAGCTTAGAATCTGGGTCTGCAATTCTCTATGAAATTAAGAGTTTAAGTTTGCAAAACGTTTCTTAATTGAAATGCATGTTATTTTGAACAAGGCAGAGAATTCATGTGTGGTGCTCAGCTGCTACATTAGAGTCGCATGCCGTTCAAATACCATCGCCTTTCAGTTGGGTCATTGCAGCTGTTATTGTCTCTGGCTCGAGAGACCTCTGGATTGTTGGAGTTGTAGTTTAACTCAAAATACGTTTATTCGTATTTGTTTTGTACTTCTGCTGTACATTTTTATCAATCGTGTTAAAAACAAACAAACAAACAAAAAGTATCCTCGTTTTCATAAAGCGTAGTTAACTTACTGAAAACGTAATTGGCGGAAGACTGCGCGTCAGCTCCGCCCACTAATTCATATTCATGACGGTGACTTTAAATAAGGAGAGCTGTCACTGTTGTACGGGTGCTGTCTCGTGCGGTCTGGTGTGCATTCTCTTACCTGTCCTGAACCTCAAGACGAGACTGCTGTCACCATGTCTAAACCACTGTCAGACCACGACAGGAAAAAGCAAATTTCTGTGAAGGGGCTCGCCGGTGTGGAAAATGTGGCAGACCTAAAGACAAACTTTAATCGGCATCTGCATTTTACGCTGGTAAAGGACAGGAACGTATCCACCAAACGGGATTATTACTTTGCGCTCGCGCACACAGTCAGAGACCACTTGGTAGGCAGATGGATAAGAACACAGCAGAGTTATTACGAGAAAGACCCCAAAGTAAGTTCATGCATGTTGAGGTTGCACTAAAATAAAAGCAAGTCCATGCATGACACGATTGCACCAAAACAAAGACATTTTTGTATGCAATTAATAAGGACATGAATCAGTATACCTCCAATTAAAACGTTCCATGCTAGCTGTGCCGCCCAGCTTGACCACGGCATTGCTGACCTTTTGTGACCCTTCTTCACTTGGATCAGCACCCTATGCAAAATCTGAATCATTTTAGCACAACTTTGATAGTGTAATATAATTTTTGCAATGATTTTAACTAGCATTAACATATAGATCTCAACTTGGGAAACATGAATGGTTATTTAAGATGATCAATAACACCAGTTGTACATTAATAAAACAATGCATCTCCAGGTTATCGCACTGTCATGCGCATGCATATACATACTGAATTTTGATGATTATGCTAGTGATTTTTCATATTTAAATAATAAAAAAAAACTAATGTGACATTATATTTATCACAACATGTATTTTATGATCTATTTCAAAGTATTTTTCACTTAAATGTAACTAGAGGGACATTAGTTGTATTATATCTTTTATAATTATTAAAAGGAGCAGCTGAAACCGTATAAAAAGAATGTGTCAGTATTCAGGGCATCAAAATCTGTCTAGAAATGGGAGATGAAACCACAGCTCAGCATCTCTGACCTTTTCCTTTACAGCCCAGCCTGAAATCCCAGGATGAAAAAGGTGTCTAGGATATAAAGGTCAAAAGTTGTTCCCTAAGAGAAAGGTCACTTTAGAAACAAATATAGAACATATAAGGAGTGGCATGTATTTCAGCCTTATAATAAATCAGAGTTACATAAAGACCATACAAAACTTTTTACAGGAAAAATGACCTGGACCTCTTCAGAGACTTTCATTCGGCTAGTTTCCTGTCGATGGACATCAGCAATAAACCTTGACTTCATCATGAAAAGCTCCAATGAGGCTTATGACTGTTTCCTTGAAAATTTGACGGCAAAAGTGATATGAAAAACCGGTTCCATTAGTTCAAAGCTTTTGGACACTATGGAATTGCTGGTGTGGGCAGAAGTGTGTGGTTTACCTGGACACTGCTGTCTTTTTCATAGTTTGAACCGTTTTCAACGTCTTGTACGACTCATTGGGCTGCACTCAGACCTTCTTCATTAGATGCATTACAGAACAACATTACCCACTCTGTAACCTTTGCTGACGACCTCACTGCTGGTTATTTTTGCTAGAGTTAAAATGCCAGTGTTACATAACACCAGTGACCTTCCCCTGTCTCTGACTAGTCTGTTTTAGCCCACACGCCCACTCTTACCTCCACTGTCTCTTTCTCTGTCTTTTCATACCCAACACCAAAGAAAGACCTAAAATGTCAAAGGCAACAACAGGGGTAGTATCAGATTGCCATGTGTAAATCATTCCTCTGCCAGGAAGTATTAAAATAGTCTTTAATAAGGTCTAAAAATAGTTCGCAGGCTGAAGGTGGCCCTTGGAGAGCTTGACTTGGTGACCCTAAATCATAACCATTATGTTAAAAAAAATTATGAATAAAGAAAAACTTACTCTGTATTATCCTTCTTGTGCCCATTAGCGTGTTTATTACCTCTCCCTGGAGTTCTATATGGGCCGTACCTTGCAGAACACTATGGTGAACCTGGCACTGGAGAACGCTTGTGATGAAGCCATGTATCAGGTAAGACTACACATTGAAACCAGAGGAATGCTTTAGATGAGTGGTTGAAACCATTGATTCATTACATACATTGTTCTTCAGCTGGGTCTGGATATGGAAGAGCTGCAGGAGATGGAGGAAGATGCAGGACTTGGAAACGGAGGCCTTGGTCGTCTTGCTGGTTAGTAATCTGACCTTATATTTGAAAGTAAAAAGCTTCAGTTTGTACTTAGCAAAAGAAAGTCTGAAAATATTGTAACAGTCTGTTCTTGAAAATTGTAAAGCTATAAAACATTTCGAAAGGCATGATCAATCCGTTTCTGAAAAGATGCACTCACCCTTGGTCTCTCTCGGTTTTTGCTTGTTAGCTTGCTTCCTGGACTCCATGGCTTCTCTTGGTCTGGCTGCCTACGGTTACGGCATTCGCTATGAGTTTGGCATCTTCAATCAGAAAATCTCCAATGGCTGGCAGGTACTTTGAATACATTAAAATTTACAAATTACATTAAAATTTCAATTTAATTTAAAGGGATAGTTCACCCAATAATGAAAATCATGTAATTTCAAGAGTTCACGTTTCATGGTAATAAAATATAGCGAATTTGGCAGGCTGTCTGGGGAGCGAGCCGGGAGAACGGCGGACTCCGAACCCTAGGGGAAATAACCCTAGCGAGGGTGAGGTGTTCGGCTCGTTCGTTGACTGCCCCCAAAAAGGGCTTTAGAGACAGCAGCCAAAATGAGCGGCCAAAAATGCGTTGAGAGAGGATGCTGGACGAAGGAGAATAGAAAAATGGTGATGGTAATGTGAGATGGCGAGATTGAACTTTGTTTATCAATGCAGAGACGATCTCTGTAGTCAAGACGAAGATAATCACTGGAAATCAGGTGTCCCCAGCTAAGCAAGCCAGAGGCGACAAGGGCAAGGAACCAAAACCCCATCCATGAGAGAATGGGGAAAAAAAAACAACTTGTGAGAACCAGGCTTAGTTGGGTCCAGTTCTCCTCTGGGCGGACGCCCGGCACCTAATTTCCAGTTTAATTTAATGCATGTTAGATTGGGTAAGGACTTATAGTGTGTGATAGTGGCATAGTCCGGGTCCGGGAACCTGTGGAGAAGCAGAAAGAGGGTATAGTATGGTATCATAGTATCATAGTATGGTGGTCAAGTTAAGACGTATATAAACATACTGGGGTTTTGGGCAAGGATTGGGATTGGAAAAGGTCTTTGCGGAAGTTTAATGGACCTCTGTGGAGGCTATGGTTTGCTTGGAAAATGTAGTAAGCCTACACGGAGGCTGGGAGAGAAACCTACGTGGAGGTTTAAGTTGACCTCTGCGGAGGTTGTAGTTACTGGGGAATTTATATTAGGCCAACGCGGAGGCTGGGAAAGACCTTCGTGGAGGTTCGTGGACCTCAGCGGAGGAGGATAGAGGAGAAAAGACCTTGGTGGGGGGCGGGGCTGGGAAGCCTGCAGCGGAGGCTGGGAGAGAAACCTTCGCGGAGGTTTTGGGGATCTCAGCGGAGGTGGATAGAGGAGAAAAGACCTTGGTGGGGGTAAGGGGGAGGGGCTGGGAAGCCTGCAGCGGAGGCTGAGGGAGAAAC
>JAUMHG010000024.1:4855410-4873272 GCA_032359395.1 Enteromius anoplus
CTGCAGCGGAGGCTGAGAGAGAAACCTTCGCGGAGGTTTTGTGGACCTCAGCGGAGGTGGATAGAAGAGACCTCAGCGGAGGTAGGGGAGGGGGCTGGGAAGCCTGCACTGGAGGCTGGGTGAGAAACCTTTGCGGAGGTTCGTGGACCTCAGCGGAGGTGGATAGAGGAGAAAAGACCTTGGCGGGTTAAGGGGGAGGGGCGGGGAAGCCTGCAGCGGAGGCTGGGAGAGAAACCTTCGCGGAGGTTTTGTGGACCTCAGCGGAGGTGGATAGAGGTGAAAAGACCTCAGCGGAGGTAGGGGAGGGTCTGGGAAGCCTGCAGCGGAAGCTGGGAGAGAAACCTTCGCAGAGGTTTTGGGGACCTCAGCGGGTTGGATAGAGGAGAAAAGACCTTGGTGGGGGTAAGGGGGAGGGGCTGGGAAGCCTGCAGCGGAGGCTGGGAAATCGGCTGGCTGGCCGTGTTGACGAGGTCTTTGCCGGCGTGCGTTCAAGCGAGATGTGGAAAACATGGAATTGGGGTGAATTTATAGTGAGGGGAAAGTGGTTTGATTGGCAGAGATTGATTAGGGAACCGGTACCAGCTGTGGATGATTATGGTGGGTGATTACTGTGTTCACGATCCTCTCGAAACCATGTTATTATCAAAACATAAACTTAAGTAATCACTGTCATGTCGTTCAAAACCTGTAAGGGCTTTGTTCATCTTCTGAACACAAATTAAGATATTTTAAATGATATCTTTTCTGATTCTCCATAGACAGCAATGAAACTGAAACATTCAAGGCGCAAAAAAAGTAGTAAAGACATTGTTAAATTAGTCCATGTAATTTGGACTAATTAGTTGTTTAACCGTAATTATATAACGCTACGAGAATATTTTTTGTGTGCAAAGAAACCTTGAACACGGCAGTTGTGGTGCTGTCTATGCAGGGTGAGATGCTTTTACATTTCATCAAAATATTTTCATTTGTGTTCCAAAGATGAAAAAAGGTCTCACGGCTTTGAAACGACATGAGGCGAGTGATTACTTTATGTAGAGATATTAATTAAAATTACTCTGCAGACATTTTGAATTTCTAAAACATTTATGCTGCGTTAGAAATCGCATACTGCTTAAGTAGGTACTACATTTAGAATTGAACGTACTACTCGACCGTTAAAACAGTACGTTCTATATAGTATGAAGTGGGTAGTATGAATATAATTCGGACGTACTACATCCGCCATATTGATGATGTCACGTTTCATGCGTCATCACAACATTGCGACAATTTAAACTTTCAATAAGTTGTTTAATCACAATAAACAAATTTTTTTTCCCTGAGGTACTTGCACTTGAAATGAGCCGCGTCTCAACTTTCCGCCATTTTTCAAATATGACGCCTCCTCTTCCGGAGCCTCATGGGATAGGAAAGCGTAATTTTCGTGTAAATAACTTTGTTACAGTAAAATAAATATAGAAAGTGATTCATATCTGCATAAAATAGAGATTCTAAGCTTTCAAATGGTACCACATATGGGGTTATTGGGGTAGGCAAAGGGTTAAAAATTCAAAGCACAATTTTAATTTGGGGGGTGTGTGTACATAGTGTACTTTACGTGTAAATAACTTTGTAACAATAAAATAAATATCAAAGTGATTCATATCTGCATAAAATAGAGATTCTAAGCTTTCAAATGGTGCACACAAAGGGTTAAATATTCAAGGCACAATTTGAATGTAACTTTGTTAACAGGAAACAAGTAGAGAGAATAGAAAAAAGAAAGCTAGTTTAACTTTTTCAAGAAAATAAACATGCAATTGGATTAAGTAAATGTTTTTTTTATTATTAAAAGAATACAGATAAGATATAATTAGAATAGAGAGTTAGAGGGTCAAAAAAAGTTGGAAGAAATGTTTAGCCTTTTCGTGAAGATGGCTGAGGATTCAGCTGCACAGATCGAGTTGGTAATAATATACAGTAATATTGATAATTGACAGGTGGAAGAGGCAGACGACTGGCTCCGCTACGGCAACCCATGGGAGAAAGCACGTCCAGAATATATGCGCCCTGTGCACTTTTATGGTAGGACAGAGCATCACCCAGATGGAGTCAAATGGGTGGATACTCAGGTATAGCATCATCCTCATTTATAAACTGTGTGTTTGTATTTGTGGGTTAATGCTGTATTCATGAACCCTTACATTTTGTTTCCATAGGTTGTTTTAGCTTTGCCCTATGACACCCCTGTACCCGGATACAGAAACAACATGGTAAACACCATGAGGCTGTGGTCTGCCAAGGCCCCTTGCGATTTCAACCTGAAAGACTGTGAGTACCAGCAGTTACATATTGTCCGGTAAATTTTTGTAAAAAATAAAAAAATAATAAAACATCAGGCCTTTAGAATTATGTGATATAAACTTTGAATAGTGAAAGATAAAGTCAGAATTACAAGATATAAACTCACATTCCTGAATTTATTCGCATTTTTAAATTTACATCTCATAATTCTGACCTTTTCTCGCTGAACTGCATGATCAAAATTACTAGTTTATATCTCAGAATTCTGGCTTTTTAAGTAGACTTCTGCAAATAAGGTTTATCTCTTGTAATATGCAATTCTGAATTCATATACCTTGACCGTCATAAACATTCAAGATGGCAGCTGACTTGCATGTTCGTTTTACTTCTGCAGTTAACGTGGGTGGCTACATTCAGGCTGTGCTGGACAGGAACCTGGCGGAGAACATCTCTCGTGTTCTCTACCCTAATGACAACGTCAGTAAACACACACCTGATCCTCAATTTAAATGAAGAGTTAATCTGAAAATGGACATTTGGTGAAAATTTACTTACCCACTTGTCGTTGCAAACCTAAAATGAGAAGTTTTGAGGAGAGCATTATCAAACACCACCTATCATCACTCTATCAATCCATCTAACAAAAAAGCACGTGTAACCACCCGATCAACCAGTTATCATCACTCTATCAACGATTCAGAACACAGAATAAATTTGTTGCTGGCTACTCATATAGTGTTCGAAGACTTAGGCTTTCAAGCTGTAAAAAAAGACACATAAAAAAAAAAGAAAAAATAATCATTCAAAAAAATCTCTGTCAACTATTCCTTTAAGGACAGCCATAGTTTCATCACAATGGTTTTTACATACCAGCTTGAAGCTTTTGTTCTCTGTCTTCTTGTAGTTTTTTGAGGGTAAGGAGCTCAGATTGAAGCAGGAGTACTTTGTAGTGGCTGCGACTCTCCAAGACATCATCCGTCGCTTCAAGGCCTCTAAGTTTGGCTCCAGGGAAATCGTTCGCACGGACTTCAGCACTCTGCCTGACAAGGTTGGCATATCCAAATATCTTATATTATCTTATGTCTAAGTCTTACTGAAAGGTGTGTCACATTTTAGTGATAGAGGATGTGGATGTCACAGCTCTTTGACATTATTCTCTCTTTTCGCTTGGCTGCTTTCAGGTTGCCATTCAGCTGAATGACACTCACCCTGCCTTAGCTATCCCAGAGCTGATGAGAGTGCTGGTTGACGAAGAGAAACTAACATGGGACAAGGTTTGACATTTTTGCCGTGAACATTGTAATTGAATCATTCCTTTATTTATTTTCATACAGCACTGAACCACTCGTTACACTAGAGGGCGACAGAATACAAAGACGCTTGGTCTCAAAAATCATTCTGAACATTGTTGATGTTACATCTGAAGTTGCTCTAAAAGAAAAATTTCCCATCATTTACTCACCCTCATATTGTTCTGAACCTGTATAAGTTTCTTTCTTATGTTAAACACAAAAGTAAATATTTTGAAGAAAAAACAGTGATCGTTGCCATCAAATGCATTCTTCATAACATCTTCTTCTATGTTCAATATAAAGAATGTTATACAGGTTTGGAACGACATAAGTGTGAGCAAATAAATAAAAAAAATCATTTTGGGGTTAAATATTCCTTCACTACAAATGAAGTGTACTGAATAAGTTGCAAGCCAAACTGTTGATTTCCTCACTCTCTGCAGGCATGGGACATCTGTATCAAGACCTGCGCCTACACCAATCACACTGTGCTGCCTGAGGCTCTGGAACGCTGGCCTATCGACCTCTTCCAGACCCTGCTGCCTCGGCACCTTGAGATCATCTACGAAATCAATCGCCGCCACATGGAGGTCTGACTTCAACAGAGCACAAACTAGAACACATTTATACACTGAAACTTGAGGTCAAGATTTGATACAGACAAAAGCATGTTTCTTTAATAACAGCCATTTGAAAGTATCAAATCACAAATGACAATTAGGGTGTTAAATAACAATTATTTTTCTCCATTGTGCATTCCAATTAATCTCAAACTGCAGTTGGGTTATTGTGATTAGGTTAAAACATTTTTTTTTTAATATACACTCACCGGCAACTTTATTAGGCGCAACTGTCCAACTGCTCGTTGACGCAAATTACTGATCAGCCAATCACATGGTGGCAACTCAATGCATTTAGGCATGTTGACATGGTCAAGATGAACCGCTGCCGTTCAAACCGAGCTTCAGAATGGGGAAGAAAGATGATTTAAGAGACTTTGAATGTGGCATGGTTGTTGGTGCTAGACGGGGTGGTCTGAGTATTTCAGAAACTGCTGATCTTCTGGGATTGTCTTGTACAATCATCTCTAGTGTTTACAGAGAATGGTCTGAAAAAGGGAAAACATTCAGTGAGCGGCAGTTCTGTGGGTGAAAATGCCTTATTGATGCCAGAGGTCAGAGGAGAAGGGCCAGTGTGGTACGAGCTGATAGAAAGGGAACAGTGACTCAAATAACCACTTGTTACAACCAAGGTATGCAGAAGAGCATCTCTGAACGCACAACATGTCGAACCATGAGGCAGATGGGCTACGCAGCAGAAGACCCCACCGGGTGCCACTCCTGTTAGCTAAGAACAGGAAACTGAGACTACAATCCACACAGGCTCATCGAAATTGGACAATAGAAGATTGGAAAAATGTTGCGTGGTCTGATGAGTCTCGATTTCTGCTGCAACATTCGGATGGTAGGTTCAGAATCAACATCAACAGCATGGAAGCATGGATCCATCCTGCCTTGTATGAACAGTTCAGGCTGGTGTTGGTGGTGTAATAGTGCGGGGGACATTTTTTTCTGGCACACTCTTGAGTCCCTTAGTACTATTTGATCATCGTTGCAATGCTACAGCCTCCCTGAGTATTGACCACAGTGTACCCATCTTCTAATGGCTACTTCCAGCAGGATAATGCACCATGTCATAAAGCTCGAATCATCTCAGATTAGTTTCTTGAACATGACAATGAGTTCACTGTTATCAAATGGCCTCCACAGTCACCAAATCCAAATCCAATAGTGCACCTTTGGGATGCGGTGAAACAGGAGATTGCATCATGGATGTGCAGCCGACAAATCTGCAGCAACTGCATGATGCTATCCTATCAATATTGACCAATATCTGTGAGGAATGTTTCTAGTACATTGTTGCATCTATGCCATGAAGGACTTAGACTGTTCTGAAGGCAAAAGGGGGTCCAACCCGGTACTAGCAAGGTGTACCTAATACTTTTATTCAGTGAGGAAGTATTTAATTTACTTATACATACTTTTACATAAAAAAAGGAATTCAAAATAAATACTTTCAATTAATGAAAGAATCCTGAAAAAATGTCAGTTTCATCAAAAACATTAAGCAGCACAGCATTTTAAACCTTTTTCTTGAGCACCAAATCAGAATATATTTAACACAGTCTCACGACCAATTCGTATGAGGGGCCAAATTCGTGCTAATTCGTACTAATTCTTATGACCTCAAATCTTACAATTTGTCTTAAACCCAGTGACAGGTAGGTTTAGGGGCGGGGTTAGGATTAGGTCATTCGTAAAATACGATCTAGAAGAAATCGAGTGAGGTTGTACGAATTTGTATGAATTAGCCACCTCGTTAAATATGTACGAATTGCCGTGAGATCAGGTTGGAATTTTACAATGGTTTCTTAAGGATTATGTGGAACTAAAGACTAGAGTAAGAGCAATTGTAAATTGATGGGAAAATAAATATTTTTATATATTATTACAAACACAAATATTTACCAACCAAAATGTTAAAATGGTTGTCATATTATCAAAACTAAAAGTAAAAGATACCTTTGTGATCATGTTGTAAACAGAACCCATTCTGTTTGTTGTTGTAGCGTGTGTCCTCTCTTTATCCTGGTGATATGGACCGCATGTGCCGCATGTCTCTCATTGAGGAGGGTGGACAAAAGAGAGTCAACATGGCTCATCTGTGCATCGTCGGCTCTCATGCAGTCAATGGTGTGGCACGAATCCACTCGGACATCCTCAAAGCTACGGTGTATGTATTCAAACACTCCCTGTTAGTCAGATATCTTTACATACATTCACATGGTACATGCCATTTCAACAGACTGAAATCCAAGTAATCATTAAGTTAGTAAATTGAACTTAACCAGTGAACAATCTGACTTAATCAGCAGGTCACAGTCATTCTCAGTGAATAATTGACTTCTACTGGATCCAAATAACATGAGAAAATATTAATTACTATTAATTTACTAAATAGATTCAAAGACTTCTATGAGATGGACCCACACAAGTTTCAGAACAAAACTAATGGGATCACCCCTCGCCGTTGGTTAGTGATGTGTAACCCTGGTTTGGCTGAGGTCATTGCAGAGGTTGGTGCAGTCATTCATAACCTCATTTGTTGCTTGTTACCATAACTGACTTGTGACAGGATCTCTGACTGTCAGCAGAAGTTTGTGTGCGCTAATTGTGGTTTGATTTTATGTTTAATGTCATGGTGTGATATTCCTGAATTCTTTGGTTCGGTCACATGCTAGAGAATCGGAGAGGACTTCATCCGTGACCTGGATCAGCTGAAAAAGCTTCGTGATTTTGTCAATGACGATGCTTTGATTCGAGATATCGCCAAAGTTAAACAGGTTAGAAAGAAAGGATGCATAGTGCATATCAATGGCATAGTAAGTTTGGAATTTAAAACTGATTTAAGCTCTCAACTCTTCTAGGAGAACAAGATGAAGTTTGCTGTGCACCTGGAAGAGCAATACAAAGTAAAGATCAACCCCAACTCAATGTTTGACATTCAGGTGAAGAGAATCCATGAGTATAAGAGGCAGCTGCTCAACTGTCTGCACATTATTACTTTCTACAACCGTGAGTGACTCCTGCACCTTCATACCTTTGTGTCAAATGTAATGATTTCGCTACAACTTTTATAACCATAGCATAAAATAAAAATATTTTGCAAAAAAAAAAAAAAAGTGACTCTGTCCTACTCACAGATTATCAGATAAAGCCGTAGAAGGTTCAGAGAAAGGTATTATGACATTTCTTGGGTGTTACTTCTGCTCTGCAGGCATCAAGAAAGAGCCTAACAAACATTGGACCCCAAGAACAATTATGATTGGAGGAAAGGTGATCTTATATGATTTAAATGCAGTCAGAAGTTTACTTCATTCTGTTGTTGAGTATCTGATGATTATGTTCTGCCTAATTCTTCCCAGGCTGCTCCGGGCTACCACACAGCTAAAATGATCATTCGTCTCATCACAGCTATTGGTGAGGTGGTCAACAATGACCCTGTAGTGGGTGACCGCCTCAAAGTCATTTTTCTGGAGAACTACAGAGTAACCCTCGCTGAAAAAGGTGCCAAATTACAACATATGCAAACCACTAATGCAATGCAACTAAGTCAACATTTCTAAGTAATTTTATTTGTTTTGTTTACATAATATGTGTATATGCTGAGTATATTTATAATGTTTATATAAAAAGAAACACATGCATACATATGTATATTAGAAAAATATGCATGTAAATATTTTCAAAATATATGCTGTATGTATGTGTATATACACTCACATATACACAGTACACATGGAAACATCATGGAAACAAAAACTTTTATTTTGGATGCTATATATATATATATAAAGTGGGGCAAAACAAGTATTTAGACAGCCACCAATTGTGTAAGTTCTCCCACTTAAAAAGATGAGAGAGGCCTACAATTTTCATCATAGGTATACCTAAAAAAAAAAATCCAGGAAATTACATTGTACGATTTTTAAAGAATTTATTTGCAAATTATGGTGGAAAATAAGTATTTGGTCAATAACAAAATTTCATATCGATACTTTGTTATATATCCTTTGTTGCCAACGACAGAGGTCAAAGGTTTTCTGTAAGTCTTCACAAGGTGTTCACACACTGTTGCTGGTAGTTTGGCCCATTCCTCCATGCAGATCTCCTCTAGAGCAGTAATGTTTTGGGGCTGTCACTGAGCAACACGGACTTTCAACTCCCTTCAAAGATTTTCTATGGGGTTGAGATCTGGAGACTGGCTAGGCCACTCCAGGACCTTGAAATGCTTCTTACAAAGCCACTCCTTCGTTGCCCGGGCGGTGTGTTAAGGATCATTGCCGTGCTGTAAGACCCAGCCACGTTTCATCTTCAATGCCTTTGCTGATGGAAGGAGGTTTTCACTCAAAATCTCATGATACATGGCCCCATTCATTCTTTTGTTTACATGGATCAGTCGTCCTGGTCCCTTTGCAGCCCCAAAGCATGATGTTTCCACCCCCATGCTTCACAGGAGGTATGGTGTTCTTTGGATGCAACACAACATTCTTTCTCCTCCAAACACGACAAGTTGAGTTTTTTACCAAATGTTCTATTTCGGTTTCATCTGATCATATAAAATCCTCCCAATCCTCTTCTGGATCATCCAAATGCTCTCTAGCAAACTTCAGATGGGCCTGGACATGTACTGGCTGAAGCAGGCGGACACGTCCCTGGTGGCGCAGTGTGTTACTGATGGTAGCCTTGGTTACTTTGATCCCAGCTCTCGGCAGGTCACTCACTAGGTCCCCCCGTGTGGTTCTGGGATTTTTGCTCACAGTTCATGTGATCATTTTGACCCCATGGGGTGAGATCTTGTGTGCAGCCCCTGATCGAGGGAGATTATCAGTGGTCTGGTATGTATTCCATTTTCTAATAATTGCTCCTACAGTTAATTTCTTCACACCAAGCTGCTTACCTATTGCAGATTATGTCTTTCCAGCCTAGTGCAGGTCTACAATTTTGTTTCTGGTGTCCTTTGACAGCTTTCTGGTCTTGGCCATAGCAGAGTTTGGAGTGTGACTGTTTGAGGTTGTGGACAGGTGTCTTTTATACTGATAATGAGTTAAAACAGATGCCATTACTACAGGTAACGAGTGGAAAACAGAGGAGCCTCTGAAATAAGAAGTTAGCAGACTATGAGAGACAGAAATATTGCTTGTTTGTAGTTGACCAAATACTTATTTTACAGAGGAATTTACCAATTAATTCCTTAAAAAAAAAAACTACAATGTGATTTTCTGGATTTTCAGTCTCAAGTCATTAACCTTATCTACTGCAGACACAGTCTCAAACTAACTGATAAACTAAAATTAATGCAAATTAATTGACATAACGTTTAAAACATGGTGCCAGGTAGCATTATTGCCTCTACGGCTAATGCATATTAATGGTTAATTAATGTGCATTAGCCCAATTTTCTCATAACTACCATCCATGTTCAGTTCCCCACTTTAAAACCGCTTAAAAAATTCCACTTATAAAAGTGGGTTAAGTTATCATTATTATGCTGTTTATTAGCGGTCCCTGCGGCTGACCTGTCCGAGCAGATCTCCACAGCTGGCACAGAAGCTTCTGGAACAGGCAACATGAAGTTCATGCTGAACGGAGCTCTGACCATCGGCACCATGGATGGAGCCAATGTGGAGATGGCAGAAGAGGCAGGAGAAGGCAACCTCTTCATCTTCGGCATGAGAGTGGAGGATGTGGAAGCTATGGATGCTAAAGGGTTAGAAAAAAATAAACATTTTGATACTTACAAAATACTATTTTTTTAATGTACCTTTTATAATTATTGTACTTTTTGTAAAATTTTAGAGAAATAATAAACACTAACACAATGTATGTACAGTATATCACAAAGCTCCTTCCAATTTGCAGATACAACGCATCCGAGTACTACAATCGTATTCCAGAGCTGAAGCAGGCCATTGACCAGATCGCAGGAGGTTTCTTCAGCCCAAAACAGCCAGACCTCTTCAAGGATATCGTCAACATGCTGATGCACAATGATAGGTAGAGAAACAAGAACAAGAAACCCATTGCCACAGAGAGCACATGGAAAAAATACAGTGACCACAATAATAATGAATTAATATTAATATTCTTTACAACTGTTAACAGATATGTAAAGCATCAACCTCGCAAACCAGACTCTTTAATGTTTTATTATGTATTTATATAATATTTTACATGGGGAGATAATTATAGCTTAAAACACTTAAAGGTATAGTTCACCCAAAAATATTAATTGTGTCACCCTCTTGTAACCCTCAGACCTTCATTCATCTTCGTGACACAAATTCTTGCTTTCTAACCCTCCTATAAACAGCAAGGATCCTTACACGATCAAGGCTCCAAAATGTAGCAAGGAATTTGTTCAAATAATTGAATAACCTTACCCACACTCTAAATAAAAAAATATCCAGTGGGGATATTTGTGAAGTATATGAATTATGTGTTTCTTGCTACACAGGTTCAAGGTGTTTGCTGACTATGAAGACTACATCAAATGCCAAGAGCAAGTCAGCGCTTTGTATAAGGTCAGTGCAAACTGCTTTTGTTACACTGCCAAAAATTAAGAACTTTGATCATGAGTATTTATTATTCTCTTTGCGTTGACAGAAACCAAAGGAATGGACCAAGAAGGCGATCCTCAACATCGCCGGTTCAGGCAAGTTCTCCAGCGACCGCACCATCTCCCAGTACGCCCGTGAGATCTGGGGTGTAGAGCCAACTCTGGAGAAACTTGCTGCACCTGATGACCTGAAATAAACCTCCACCTGCCCATCTCGAACCAAGAGCAACCAGTATGATCGAGCGACACTCTAGATGCTCCTTCCTCAAAAAAAAACAGTCTTGCTCCAACTATGGCAACCCGAACACAATCTGTCAATCTTCAATCTTAAACGTTCCGCCTCATTTACCTCACAAACAATCAATAACTTCAACAAATGTTCAACGGGTAACATCTATATCAGCATTTTTCAGCAAAAACCAGGGCTGCATTTCTTAAATGCACCATAAGCCCAAGTAGATCAGAGAAACTATTGTCACCAGTGCCCTCTACAATCTACATATGAAAAAGATGAGAAAACATCACATCCCAGAAGGTTCTTGATGTTATATTTGAGTTTTGACATTCAGTGGAATGGAACTGTTCAAGCACTGCATATTTGGAAAAAAAATCCAATTAAATCCAATCTCAAACGCTGTTGCATTTGGCTGCTAGTTCTTAAAGGATTAGGAACACGCTTAAAATGACAAGATTGTCAGTAATGTGTGTAAAATGGTTGGTGTAGGGGGTCACGGTTGCTTTTAAAGCAAGTAAGCATTGCTCATACGTGTGTGAATTTGTGGTTACTTTTAAAAGGGTTTGGGACTGTGTAATGTGTAAAAGTCTCATCAGTTTAATCATCACAAACAAATATCCCAAATACAAGGCTTTTTTCAATCTTTTTGTTAAAAAACAACAAAATTATGTAATAAACTACTAATAAATAACAATACTTTGTTCTCTTATTTGTCACCAGTTTGCTAAGAATGAGAAGAAGTGTTATGTAAACACACTCTTTGACCCATTCATGCTTGACACTTGGGCACTTCAGTATTTACCCACGTGTGAGACACTCTCACACACATACAAACCATGTTTTAAACCAGGGGTCAGTTGTGCTTTCCGCTGCCAATAAACATGACGTGCAGTATTCTAATGGCTGACCAGCAGTGTCTAGAGCTTGGTTACTCTGCCTCAATTGCGTGAGAAATGGTAAATCCCACCTTGCACTTTCAAACTTGAGGTCATCTCACAAACTGGCAGGGGGATGCACGAAACTGGCTCGATGTGTCACAATGTGTTTCACGCGATGGTCTACGCTCAGTTATTTGCTCTGGCAGCTGGCGTTGCTCTTCACTGGAGCGATATGGAGATACATGGGTGCTGACTTTCCGTTCACGCTGCAGAACAGGGGGCATCGGATTATCACAGACGTCAGTTGCTTCACTTTAACAACATTCCGTGCCAGATGTATGTGTCTAGGATGATTGTGTAATGTCAGTTGCCCTTGAGTTAGCATAGGTGAAGTTCATCATATTAACAGTGAATAAGTTCAACTAACTCAATCAATGTTCAGCTGGTCACTTCTCCGTCAGGCTTATTCAGCAAAAACTGTGACGATGCAGGATGAGTTAGAAACTATGCAATCACAAAGATTTGATGTGATTTATACACATCCCATTATGGAAAACATAAGAGGTTTTTAAACTGTGCCCCCCAGTGGCTGACTGGAGGTAATATAAAAAGTGTGTACACATTTAAGATTATTATTTTGTTTTTCTCTATTGCCACCTTTAGCTTTCTCATTTGTTCCAACAATATTTGCACACACTATAAAAAGTATCATAAAAAGGTTCAAAATGAAAAGCTTATATATATATATATATATATATATTTTCTATTTAAACCAATTTTTTGGATACCTTATCAGAAACTATCCAGCATATAGCGTATTCAAACGGTGAAAAATCCTGATCACACAATGGTATCACAATAAAACTGATATTTGTGAAGTACTGGGGGAAAAAAATATATCTAAAGTTTTTTTCAGATATGTGATTTACTCTTTCAAGCCAGTCAGGTTTATGGTATTAGACTATACTGAACATGCATAACCTATAGGTGTGTGTCTGTGTTTATGAGGTAAAATGTTGAACTTTGAGAGTCAGAAGGAACCCGTCTAGGGCTAAACATCTTTGGTTACTCTTCTACTTTGTGTTATCTGTTCTTTCCCCCTTACGATTTCTTCTGTAAACAAAACGTCCTGCCTTTGCCCCACTCAACAGCTAAGCAGAAAGTCTGAAATTATCACTTAAAATCATTAATTTAAACATAATCCCCTCCCCTTCCAAATCCATAATGAGACATAAACTCGCACACACTAATCTACCCTGAGTTGAGCTCTGTTCCTCACAGTAACACCCCACTGGCCCGGACACTGGAACAGCTTCAGGACACAGCAGGTACGAGCACAGAGGTTAACCAAGGGATTCCAGAGGGAGCACGAGCTGAGGCATCTCTTCCTGGGCTCCATGGAAAAGTTTGCGCTTCGAGCGGTTTAAAACTGGACCTTCTAATCCAGTTTGGACCTGAAGTGAATTTGCAGCCGAAAGCCTGAGGAATTTCAGAGCTGATTACACAACAAAGCATAACACCTTCTGTATTTACTTCTTTTTAGAATTGCTTTCTAGTTCCATTTTATTTATGGAGAAAATTCAGGATCCTTCAAGCCACAACAGGTGTGTATGCAAGATTTTTTTCTTTTTAGTTTATTTTTTACATTTTATTTTAATTGCATTTAAGGTAATACATGCTTATGCATAGGCAGACACACTAAAGATTTGATGCATGAACTATTTTCATTTACAAATACATATTTACTACAAAGAAACAGCCAGTAATGCATTTTATTATGACATTTTGAAGTAGAACTTTATTTTAAAACAACGTTTAAGAATTAGTATTTCTTCTCAAAGCAAAATATATTTGCATCTGTACAATCTAGTAATATATATTTTTGTATACTAGTGCTTTTAATCATTTGGATAAGCACATCCACTAAATCGGTATATTTAAATCTCTTATGTTGGAATATAATTGTTTTGTGATTGCAATGTAATTGTATTTTGATTAACGCATAGCATGACCTGTTTCTGACCTGAGTCTATTATAATAAAAGAAAAAAACATACTAACATACCTTATCTTTATGTTCCCACAGATACATTTTACAACTGACTTGCACCTCAAAGCAGAACATTGGGTTATAAACTCTATTCATCACGTGAATTGTGATACCTGTCATATTCTCTGCTGTTGTTGTTGAGCCATGGCTTTTTCTGACCTGCTGGAGCAGGTTGGCAGCACAGGGCGCTTCCAGATCCTGCATGTCACCCTGTTGAGCATGCCCATCCTGATGATGGCCAGCCATAACCTGCTGCAGAATTTTGTGGCTGCTGTGCCGCCGCACCACTGCACCCCCCATGCCAACATTTCAATGTCCTCCATGAGTGCTGGGGACGTGCTGCGGGCCACTGTGCCCTTGGGCACAAACGGCAAACCGGAACACTGCAGGCGCTACACACATCCTCAATGGCAGCTTCTGAGCAGCAATAGTTCAGAGAGCCTATGGGAAGAGGGCGTGGAAGAGATGCAGGGTTGTGAGGACGGATGGTACTACAACATGACAGAAATGACTTCAACTATCATAACTGAGGTAAATGTACTGTATATAAAAAAGGTCTTGCATCATAAATGCAATAATTTAATGAATTTGTTAAATGCAACCTCTTGAGTGCAAATATTTTGGGGTTTTGCAACAATGGCATTTAAGGACAATTTTGGGTTCCTTAAAGAACCTTTCACTGATAGGTTCTTTAAATCAAGATTTCTTCGTTGTGCCCATGCTGATGAAACAAAGCCTAAGGTAGCCTAATGTCTTCCAGTCTGGTCACAGCTAGTTTATCAGGCTGCTTTTAGAGAGGTAGTGGTTTAGCTAGGACATGTCTGGTCAGGCTGGGAGACTAGCCAGCTTTTTTTTTCAGCAGGATTTTTAGTTTCTGGTTCCTCAAAGAACCTTTAAATTGACATTTCTTAGTGTGAGGAGAACTTAACTAATCTCAAAGTATGTTTTCCCACTTATAAACTAAATGAAAAGGTTCTGTGATTGTTGTTCTTCATTGAATCATTGATGCCAGCCTTCATTCTTCTTGTCCACAATGATATATGCAAACAAAATGCCATCATAATGTTTATTCTGTGTGTTTTTAATCGAATGCCCTTCTCTTTCAGTGGGATTTGGTTTGTGACCAGCGTGCCCTAAAGCAAATGGGTCAAACTACCTATATGGGAGGCGTCCTTGTGGGAGCAGTCATTTTTGGGGGACTTTCTGACAGGTTGCTGTGTTTTCCTATTATTTTCAACAGCAACAACAATATTATCAGTATAAATGCAATTATATGGTAATATTTCCATCTTCTGATGCAGGTTTGGCCGGCGTTTTTTATTGTTGATTTCTTACCTGTTGATGGCGGTTGGAGGAACATGTGCCGCCTTCTCCACCTCCTTCACCATGTTTTGCATTTTCCGCGTTTGCTGCGGCATGGCCCTGTCTGGTGTGGTGCTTAATTCCTTCTCTCTAAGTGAGCACAGTGAATAACTGCACCTATTCAATATGTAAAGAAAAACATGGCATTTGACTGACATTGCATTTGGCGACATCTTGTGGCATAAAGTGTGATTGTCGCCTCTCCTCAGTTGTGGAATGGATCCCCACGCGCGTGCGGACGGTGGTGGGCACAGGGACGGGTTACTGCTACACCACAGGCCAGCTGATCCTTGCAGCCGTCGCCTACTGCATCAGAGACTGGCGCTGGCTCACACTGGCCGTCTCTCTGCCTTTCTATGTGTTCTTCCTCTACTCATGGTGCGTCACCTGCTCACGACTGTTTCCACTTTTAAAATGTGTCAAGTACATTCACATACACTTTTTCAGATGAACCCAGATTACACCACAGAATTACTTAACAAATACACTGCACTCCCTGTGTTGGCTAAGAAATAGCAAAATAGTAATGTTGTGAAATATTAGGCAATAATACGTTTTAAAAAAAAATCCAGCCTCTATTTTAGTCCTCAATCATGCTTCAGAAATTATATGAATATGCATATTTTGTGCTCTAGAAACACATTACTATTTTCTTTAGTGTTCAAGAGGATATATAATTAGGTTTATTTTGTAACAATGTAAAAGTCTTTACTGAAAATCAATTTCTGAATAACAAAAAAAAAAGAAAAGAAATATTAAACCCAATTTAATAATATTATTAAGTAAATAATATAAATAATAATTAACATTAATTTATTATTTTAGTAATAAAAGCCATTAATAGTATATTATACTAACTGTACAACTAACAATTAGTATTCAAAATTTTAATGATTTACAATAAAAAAAATAATTAAAAAAAATTAAATGATTTACATAATTGTTGTAAATCAAATGACCATTTACACAAACAATCCTCAATACACTATGCCTATATAAAAAATGGCTTTCAGATGATGTATAAATCTTAATTTAAAAAGAATGACTGATGACTGAATGAATAACTATTATGACAGATTTTGTGGTTCAGGTTTACATATGTAGTGGCATGAAATCCGATGAAGTGGATTCTAGTCACATTATTATCTTCTGCAGGTGGTTCTTAGAGTCAGCTCGGTGGCTGGTCCTGACCAAGAAATCAGAACAGGCAGTGAAAAACCTCAAAGCGGTGGCTCGCATGAATGGACGGCATGCAGAAGCAGACAAAATCAACCTTGAGGTATGCCATTATGTATGACGCATCAATTTAAGCATCGCTGGGGTCATTCCGAATGCTTATTTTGTTGTGGTTGTGCATGCAGATGTTGCAAGAGTCCATGAAAAAGGAGATGGCCTGTTCAAAGGGGTCTTACAGCGTTTTAGACCTCCTGCGCACATCCACAATGAGAACCATCACCGTGTGCCTCAGCGCAGTCTGGTCAGTCACTCAATCCTAGCATTTGAAATCAGCGTTTGAAAGCGACCAAACTTCTGAAATTTGAACTGTAATATCTCAGGTTCTCAACCAGCTTCGCCTACTACGGCCTCTCCATGGATCTGCAGAAATTTGGGGTCAGCATTTACCTCATCCAGATCATCTTCGGAGCGGTGGATATACCAGCCAAAATCTTGATTACGATATCCATGAGCATGTTAGGACGAAGACCGTCTCAGTGCGGGGCTCTTGTACTGGCTGGCGTAATGATCCTCATTAATCTTCTGGTGCCTTATGGTGAGAATTTGAGCCTGGTTGGCAGTAGAGCAGTGTAATAATAAAACTGCAGTCTCATTGTCACGTGGGGTCATTAGTTTTCAATAGATCTGGAGGTTTGTCTATCCTTCAATTTCACAGAAATCGAGACCCTGACAATTCAAGCTGATTGTGTACTTGTGTATACGTGACTCGTTTTTGTTCATGTGCAGACCTGCAAGTGTTACGCACCAGTCTGGCAGTGATAGGGAAGGGCTGCCTAGCTGCGTCCTTCAACTGCGTTTACCTGTACTCTGGAGAGCTGTATCCCACAGTCATCCGGTAATTAACTAGCGTCAGCATCATCCTAACATCCATCATAATCCTAAGCAAAAATAACCTTCAATTCAGTTTAATTGCATTTGTCTACAAGGTCGAAACCATGTCTCGGACATTGGGGGTGTGGTCTTGTAATAGACTTCTAGTCTTTTAATCTTGTATGAATTATTAGTTTATTTAATGGAATTAAAGAATTGGATTTAAGAAGATAAAGAATCAAAAATTTTCATCAATACTTTTTAACTACTACAAAAATTTTTGTACACATTCATGAGTAGAAGTGATTGTGTGCATATTTCTAAATAAAACTATTACACAAATAGTTCAAACTTATTACCCTTAAATCCATTTATATCCTTTATTTAATTCTGTTAAGTAAAGGGAATCACCTGGTTTGTGGTAGTCTTATTTAAAGAAATTATATATTATATGTATGTACACTCAACAAAAATATAAACGCAACACCTTTGTTTCTGCTCCGATTTTTCATGAGATGGACTTAAAGATCTAAAA
>JAUMHG010000024.1:4873833-4886553 GCA_032359395.1 Enteromius anoplus
ATTTTAGATCTTTAAGTCCATCTCATGAAAAATCGGAGCAGAAACAAAGGTGTTGCGTTTATATTTTTGTTGAGTGTGTGTATGTATGTATGTGTACAAACTATAATGAATTATATAAAGTAAGATAAAAAGAAAAAAAAAGAACACTATTTTTTTGATAATAGAAGGACTACAAAGAAAGAAAGTAGGAACATTAAAAGGACATGAATAATATTGTCTTTGAAAATATTTAAAGTTAATTCGAGAAGAAGAATTTGCACTTTTTTAATATGCATATTAACTCTTATTCATTATGCAAACTGACGGTGTTTCTTGACGGTGTTTCCGATATCCATGCAAACTATGCTTTTTGTCAAGTTTCACTTTTGGATTAAAAATATACTATTGTAAAATGGTTGTCTAATATTTAGCCTTCTTCACTCTTTCAATTTAAAAAAAAAAAAAATTGGAAAGAAAAATAAAAAGTTAAAGAGCAGTAAATCCTGTCTTCCTTTGATTTGATTAGTCTTAGTTGTTTTGATATTGACACGCACTTTAAGACCTGAGCCAGATCAGCCTAGTATAACTTATTAAACCCTTTTATCAAAAATAACAAATATTGGGATGGATAATTTGTCCAATTTTAATTAGTGGGATTGACTTATCCCCTTAAATATCAATAGTTACAGCCCTGCATTGCTTAATTTCTTTTTGACAACTTATGTCATTTTCTTCTGTTTCCTTTCAGTCAATCCGGAATGGGATGGGTGTCCATGATGGCTCGGTTCGGAGCGATGGTGGCCCCCATGGTGCTTCTTCTTGGGGAGGATTACCCATTGCTGCCTGGTTTTATCTATGGAGGAGCTCCGATTCTCAGCGGGATCTTTGCCTTCTTTCTCCCAGAAACCCTTGCACAGCCTTTGCCCGATACTATCCAGGATGTAGATGACAGGTGAGCCAGCAGTGGTTTGATTCCCATTTAGGTTTTATGCTAGTTGTATCTGATCCAAAAGATATGATGCAAGTGATGTTACGAGATAATGTTGCATCAGAAGTTAAAGTGTATGTGACATGAGGGACGTGTCATGTAAATGGCTATCCGTAATATGTTATCAACTCTTTCACTTATTACAGAGGTTTTGCATGGAAGAAAGCCAAAAGACCACCTGAAAAAGAGGATTTGGCCATGAAGGATCCCAGCTGTGTCCTCCTGAAAGAGTCTGTCTGAAATGTTCACTTAACTTCATCTGAACACAGTACTGGAACACACAAATAGAAATGATCATTGTCATACAGAACTTAAGTGTTAATATGAAAACAACCAAAGGTTATGAAGGAGTTTTGTTGAATTTGAATGATAAATGGTGTGGAGTATCTTTTTTTTCTGACTGTAATTAATATGTTAAAAATATTTACTTGTACAAAGTGAGAAATAGTGCCTTGAATGGAGCTTGCTGCTCTTTAGAAATATTTTACTGTTTATTATGATATGTATATGTATGTGTGTTATGAATTTTTCTAGATCGTTTTATTACATGAATTATACAAAGAATAAAGCAACAGTGAACACAAACTGTAAAAGTCTGTTTAATATTCATTACATATTTCATATGTATTGAGTAAAACACATCCAACGCATCACTAAATTCATGATTTTGTATTAAAAATTAATAATACATTACACTTGGCACAATGTGGCAGCAAGGCAGATTAAATATTGTTTTATATTTAAGTATTAAGAGAGTCAGTAAATGAGTGAAACCAAAGCTAGATATAGGGCTATATCTCAGTAAAACATTTTTTTTTCCTAAAAGCAGTTCTGTACGCTGGTTTGTGTAGATCGATTTTTTTAATTATTAACACTATACTTTGTGTTAACTAACATGGCATTAAATTTGTAATTAATTCTGCAAGAATGTATTTTTAATACAGCGGCTAAATAAGGTATTATTTGACTTTTTATTTCATTTTGAAAAACATGGTTGTGTTTTTGTTTTTTGAAAATGTGAATGCAAAAGAAAAAAAAAATAATCATTATCTGTAGTCCCCCATTTACAGCTATAAAAGATCTACCCATCTATGACGACTGCATCTGCTAGAACTCCAAAAATTCAATGTTTCATCGTTTTGTTCTTAAAATACTTTTAAATGTATTAAAAGGCCACAAATTGTCATGTGGTTTAAACATTTTTCCCTTAATGTTGGAAATGTATAATAAAAACTTTTATGGGTAAGACTATGTCAAGGTATAGTGACAGTGTGAATGAGTGAAGTGACTTGTGGCCAGGTATGGTGACCCTTATTTGGAATTTGTGAAGCAAATGAAAATGAAATTTTAAAAAAAAAATTGTGAAGATTTAAATTTAAATTGTGGTGAAGGTTTTGTTGCCCTTAGTCCTTACTGGTTTAACAAAAAATATCTTCCCATAGTATTCAGACAAGGATCTGAATGAATGACTTGCTCTTTTGCGTCAGCTGGCACATGTTCTGCTATGCTCATCAGGTTTTATTAAGCTAGACTATTATGAAAGAGGTAAGATGATTGTTTAGTGACCATTTAACTATGTCCTGACGAAGAAACAGTGCCATTGTTACATAACTACACCGAGAATAACTCGTATTAATGCATAACAAGTGTATCGGCGCAAGATTTATTTTTAACAGTCTCACGCTAACAAAAAAAATGGTTTGTGCGCAAAAAAACTACAACCCCCACAAGCACGCGGATATTACCCATAAGCACTTGCTGCCCATTGCCGCACATTCCGGTGTCCTTTGCCTCTTCCTGTTCATTACACATACTCGATTTCAGATCAAGATGTCTGGGCTTCTGAGGGGAATCGCTCGTATCCGCACTGCTCCGGTTCTGCGGGGATCAGCCATCACCCAGCGAGCCAACATCGCCACTCGCCCGGCCAAGGATAAGTTTGGGCCCGTTGTGAGTATCTGAAGAGCGCTTCTTGCTTCCTTTGTAGCTCGCAAAGGGCAGGCCATGGTCTCCTTGGCATTCACCTTTACACTCAGTGATGATTAGAAACATACAAACTGTATTAAAAATCAGTTTAGTTGGTGTCGATTACAAATAGATCGCGTTTGTACTTTCGCATTTGTTTTGGACTGATGTGGTTTGGAGTTGAAACGGTAAAATCCCAAACCTTCTCGGCCGATCGCGGTTATTAATAGAAGGTCGTGGTGTTGACAACAAGCGATAGACTGTGAACTGAATCTCCGTTTACTTCCTATAAACAGTGAAGTAATTCTTGTTTTAAGGGTTATCATCACAGATAAGCTTCCGCTAAGAAATATAGTCCCGTATTAGGAAAGAAACAACCGGGCCCGTATTCATGAAAAGGTTTTAGAGCAAAGAGTCACTCCTTAAATTCTTAGAAATGTGTGCGTTTCCTCTTAAAATTAAAGAAAATGTCCTAGTAAACAACATTGATAGAAGCATGGCTGAGGACCTTTAAGAGGCTCAGAATTACATTTCTGGCATTTATGTCGTTACAAACACCTAAGACATCAGTTTACCTTCATAACACGAAAATCAGGATATTTTTGATTAAATCTGACACAAACTTTGATAAGCAAATTGATCATACAGACAATTCCAGCACTTTCACAACCTTATTGTGTCACTGTTCAATTCCTATCAAATAAGTATGTATGACAGTAACAGCATGTTAAACTGAAAAAAAATTATATATATATATATATATACACACACACACACATATACAGAAATATACTGTGTGTATTTATGCACGTATGCATTGTGAAACAGGACAATTACACCTGGAATTTCAAATTGAAGGCTTATAATACACTTACAGCTTTATTGTTCTTGTGTATGTTTTCACAGGAGACAATAATTGGTCTGACTGCGTTTTCTTTAACCATCCTGGGACCATCTGGGTGGATTCTGGCCAACCTGGAAAGCTACAAAAACAAGGGCGATGCCGAGTAATCCACCCGTCATGGACTGAAAGCAGTTTGTCTGGTTTTATTGCTTTTAATATGTTGGGACCACCATCTCACAGACCTCCAGCTTACCTATTCAGCGGAACAATTTGTCTCCTTTGAGCCACCCTGCTACCTCTCCATGCGACCGTTTACTTTCCTCCAGACACTCCAGTCTTTGTTACACCGAGCTGTTTGCTCCCTCTTACCAACTGTGTGAAAACGTAATCATGGGGGATTCAATTCTCCTTATCTGGAGCTGTTACAATTGAAATAAACCATTATTTAAAATCGTAAATTCTTTGTCTCTCTGTTTTTCATTACTTTTTTGACAATACTGGAAAAAGACATATTGCTTTTCAGTAACTTGTTATGAGGCAAGGCACCAGTGACAAACTCGCAGAAGATTAATTCATTTTAAGAATAACAAAGCAAAACTAAATATCATACCATTAAATTACTTTAAGGTTAAATAGTGTGAAATAATCATTTTGAAATCTTGCATTCCAGCAATTCAATGTATTTATACATTTATTATATATTATACTTTATTTTACACTTTATCAGACCAAATGAATTAAGTTTTCCATACAGATAATTCTCCAAAACGCAGCGTCAAACATACATGTCACTCGTAAAGATATAAACATTTTTTAATTGTGTCCTTTTAATACACCTGATTCAGATTACCAGCTTATTTGAAAAGAACCCCATTAACTGAACAGGGTGTCACATGGCATCATAAAATCTTTTTGAATTGCATTGTTTCAGAAATGTTTCCAATTATTTAATGGTGTGATGTATTTATTTTAATTCGATATATTAACTTGTAGATGATGCTTAGAAAATTGATTATCTATGAGTGTTTGCCACTTGAAAGAAAGTTATTTTTAATTTTTAATTGTGACCCTGCAACACAAAAGCAGTCAATAAGTAGCACAGGTATATTTGTATCCAAAAGTACATGGGTCAAATTGATGGATTTTTTTTTTTTCCAAAAATCATTAGCAAATTAAGTAGGCCAAAATATCATACGTTCCTTGAAGATTTTTTTTTTTTTGTAAATGTCATACCATAAATACATTTTGCACCCTCTGAGTCCAGATTTTCAAATAGTTGTATTTCAGGCAAATAGTGTCCTGTCCAAACCATACATCAATGGAAAGCCTATTTATTCAGCGCTCAGATGTATAAATCTCAAAATATGATTGACCCTTATGACTGATTTTGTGGTCAAGTGTCACAATTATGCCGAAATGTATACTTACCACCAGCTTTTATGAGAGAAAACTGAACTCGTTTCAAAAAGGCAACCGTTTTTAACACATGTAAAACAAACGCATTGATCATCAGGGCGATCAGGTAAAGAATCTCAACCGGAAGTGGGTTCCTCTCCAGCTGTTCCAATCAATCAGGTGACCCGGAAATGACTGTTCAGCAGGAACATGGCGGAGGAGCAACAGCAGGAGATCCCTCAAAAAGAGGCTGACGGTGAGAATTATTTTACCGCAGTATGGCCAGAACCAACTTTTGTTGATATCGGGTTTCAATTGCGGATGATGTTTTGAGCTGAGTGAAGCGCATGCGCTGATGTGATGAGCATCTGGCGCTTTGCTAACCTGCTAACAACAACAGCTGAGAGTTCATTGTTTATGTTTGTAAGCACTTCAATTTCAGTGTCCGCATCTTTATAAGATGCTGATTACATTCCGAACATTAGCGTTACATAAAAAAAAAACAAATGCTCCGAAGTGTGACACATATAGGTTTTAAAAACACTGCACCGAGAAGCTAATGTAAAACTAACATTACACTCGTAATAATAGCAATACGTATGCATGTGACTGATCATGTACAATTATTTTTGCCGTTGTCACGTAATAGGCAACGCTGAAGATATTTTACACTAACTTGTGTTTGTTCTGTCACAGGGTTGAATTGTCTTGCATATGATGAAGCCATTATTGCACAGCAAGATAAGATTCAACAAGAGGTAATTGTTGAATCATCATTTTAATAGTTTTGTATATAATGTTCTGTGATGCTATATAACATTGGTTCTCTAGTAAAACATATTTTAACAATGCATTCAACAGGTGAAGATTTTGCTTTCGTACAATTCAAGGTTATAATCAAGTAAAACTAAAACCTTAAAACATACATTTTATCTTTTTTAAACTAGTTGCTAAGTAAACAATGTTTATTTCTTAAAAATTAGATGTATTAAGTTGAACTAAAATAAAATAAATTACAACTATCTAGAAATAAAATTAAATAAAATGACAAAACACACACACACACAAAAACAATTTAACATATTAACCCCTTAACTGTAACCGCACTCTTTAAGCCATGCTGAATGTCATTGTAGATAGCGACCAGTATTTCTCTGGTGTCAGAAAGACAGGACATATCTGTCCTTAAGCGAGAGTATGCTGATGACGACACCATTTACCAGCAGAAGATAAGAGTAAGTGAACCGTTTCAATAATGAATGAATGTTATGCATTCATTATTATGCACTTATCTTTTATCCCAGTTATGTAATTGCATATCCTTGAGATAAGAGACCATTTTATGCACACATATATTCAAGCAGAGATCTCTGACTGTTTTTAATTTTATTTTATTAAAAATCACACTGTTTTATCAACAGGACTTGCAGAAGAAGTACTCATCAATACGCAAAACGCGGCCAGATGGGAACTGTTTCTACAGAGCCTTTGGTTTCTCACATCTGGAGTCTTTACTCGAAGACAGCAAAGAATTACATAGGTAACTCTGGCAGCCTAGCTGAATGAACATTGCTAATTCATTTGATTGAATAAATAATTCCTGCTCTTCAAAACTGAAACAACAGTGATTGTTTCACATCATGCACCGTTTTCACTTTCAGTGTGGATAGACAAACTACTTGCTGTGTCAAGCCTGTTAAGATCATTTACATGAAAGTAGAGGAGAAGATAATCGTCTGAAGTAGCTTCTGTAATGTTGAGTCCATTCCTCTCAGACTCTGTTTGGTTGTGTTCACTTGGCAGGTTCAAGGCTATTGCTGCCAAAAGTAAACAGGATCTGGTGAGCCAAGGTTTCACAGAATTCACCATTGAAGACTTTCACAACACAGTAAGTCTTTGGAAGAACATGAACAAAAACATTTCATATTTATTTACATTTAGGTCAAGTGTTTTACCATTTTATTACACTGTCATAGTATTTATTAATATTAAGTAAATTTATTTATTAATTTATTAATATTCAATAAAATTAGTTTTTATTTATTTATTTTGTGCTTTTGTCATTTTTAGTAGTTTTTGTGTTGCTTGTTTAAATATTTAGCCTTAATTCAGTTTCAGTTTTATTATTTTATTTATTATTATTTTATTATTAAGTTTAGTACTTGTATCAGTTTTAAACACTAAACTATTCATTCCATTCACTTTCGTTTAATCGTATGTGAATGCTAGAGACTGGAAACACAAGCTCGAACAAAAAAATAATAGATCAAATTATTTATTTTTGGCAATTTGCTGCTTTACAAAGCTCAGATTTATTACTTAAAAGATGTGTGACCATTAGAAGATCGATATGTCATGCCACAACCTCTATAAATTCGATTGTAAATCTATGATTAAATAAATAAATATGAAGAGTTAATTTGCAGAAACAGATAACTCAGTTTTTAACAATTTTTTTATTATTATTATTCAATCTAACTGCAGTTGGGTTCCTTTGACTTGGGTTAAATAAGTTGGGTTATAACAACAACAAATAATTTTGAAAAAAAAACAAAGCATTATCTATATATATATATATTTATTTATTTTGCAAAGTGAATTTGTTTGCAAAAAAACAACAACAACAACATACCACTGAATGTGACATCATATCACAACTATTGTAGTGTCCAAAGAAAGTTTGTGTATTCATAGGCCACGGCTTAATTTTTGTTTCACCTTTTCATATAATTTTTTACATTTTATTTCACCATTATTTCAAGTTTTAATGGTTTTACTTAAAATAACAACACTGGAAATGTCAAATCAGCCCTTTCCGGTCAGTAATAATTATAATAAATGTCCTCTTGTTCACTGTAGTTCATGGACCTGATCGAAACTTGTGACAAGCAACCGTCTGTAGGTGAGCTGCTCATCTCCTTTAATGAGCAGAGCGTGTCGGATTATCTTGTGGTCTATCTGCGGCTGGTGACCTCTGGGTACCTGCAGAGAGAGGAAGACTTCTTCCAGCACTTCATAGAGGGTGGCCGCACCGTTCGAGAGTTTTGCCAACAGGTGATCCTGAACAACGTATCATTTCTAACTGGCCTGTGTTGTAATTTTGAAGATATGATTCATTTTCATCCAGTTCTTGTAGAGTGACTGTTCTTCAATGACTTTGCAACATTTTGAACCAACGTGTCATTCTGTTTTGGCCAGGAGGTGGAGCCCATGTCCAAAGAGAGTGACCACATTCACATTATAGCTCTGGCTCAGGCTTTAAACGTGTGCATCAAGGTGGAGTACATGGATCGAGGAGAGGGAGGAACAGTCAATCACCACAGCTTCCCTGAAGACGGAGAGCCCAAGATTTTCCTCCTGTATCGACCGGGCCACTACGACATTCTGTACAAATAACAGACCTGTTGCTGCTAAGGCCTCGTCTGTTTCTGTGCTGTGGGTTTGACTTTTTAAACTCTAAACCTGTGAAATGTGAATACGAGAGCCGAGCACACAACTTTGCAATTTCCTGTCAAAACCCCCTAAAGACTCTTGGAGAATCTGTTATAACAGGCACTGGACATTGTACAGTTTTCTTTGAATAAACTGCATCTTTTTTGTTTTCAGTTGTATATACAGTATATGCTTATGTCATTTAGTTGTGTTTCTTGTAGTTAAAAACAGCCTGTCATTTGTGATAGGAATGAAATTGCTTTACAATGTTTGACTGTATTTGACTTTCACGAGAATAAAAAGAACTTGCAGAAGTGATAGTTTGGATAGGATTTAATGTGTGTAGGTTAAAAAAACAAAAGAGATGGTCTTTATTTAAATCAAAAATGGGGTGTCCAAACTGTAATTTCAGCTGGACATGCACTGACAAAAACAAACATGGTTCCTCTCACAGAAGACTGATGAAGGATCTGGCCTCAGCAACTCTTTTGGCCGGCAGCACTTCCACAGAATCGCAGAATGAAGGAGGGATGAAGACGTTCGGGTCCTCGACTCCCTCCACTAGGTCAAAGAAGCTACGGAAAGAAGAAACGTGTTAACAAATCTCTTCTTTCATGTTGGTCTTTAGATGCATTTGAACTTGGTGACTTTTAATGTGCTTTGTTGATCTATGACGGTTATCAAGGGGTTAAATATAAAATACATGGACAAAAATGAGTGGAAGTATTACATAATTGGTCATTAGAAGAAGCGCAATCCAAAATAGTGAGATAAACATGAAATATTGTTCCAATGTGGTCTTTACATATAAGACTCAAAAGATTTTTCATTTAAAAAGTCTCTTATGCTCATCAAAGTTGCATGTATCTGATCAAAAATACAGAACAAAAATAGTAATGTTCTGAAATATTATTGCAATTTAAAATAATGGTTTAATTTAATATACCTTAAGACATGATTTATTCCTGTGATGCAATGCGTAATTTTCAGTATCATTATTCCAGTTTATTGTCACATGATCAATCGAAAATCCTTCTAATATACTGATTAATTATCAATGTTGAAACAGGTTTTTCTGGATGATATCTTTTTGAAACCTGTGAAACTTGTACAGATGCCCTATTTAAATATCAATGGTTAAAATGTTTACTCTGAGACTATTAAGGTTATGTCTGCATCCAAGAGCCATTCAACATCTTTGTCATTGTCACTTGCTTGAGGAAATGTTAAGCAGCATTCATGAAGCACACATTTTGTTTTATTTACGTGCATGTTATTCTTGCACGAAGACGGCCTTGATCAGAAAAAGGGAAAGGCAATGTAAACACGTGTAATTGGTTAAGAGAGTCAATGTTGCATAATCTCCTGTTGGTCTTCATTAGTATACTACAAATGTGGTTAGGTTAAGGACAAGATTGCAGACCTGATTACAGAAGTATTATCCATGGGTTTTGGGTTTTAATGAAAAGCAGAGTTAAACATGATTGCAATCTCTGTTTGGGACAGGCCAGCCTTACTTTGTCTGTTCACCTTACTTGACTAACCTTGTCATGACTTTTAATTCCCTTTTCTCTGTGAAATCGAGGGTGTAGAGAGGAACACAGCCAAGGTCAGTGAAGGTCAGCAGGTAGTGTTCTGCAGAGAAAAATACCAGGAAGAACATAAGAGAAAGCAAGGAAATGGGATTTTATATTGGTTTACTCTCTCTCTCTCTCTCTCTGTCTCTCTCTCTCTCTCTCTCTCTATATATATATATATAGGACACAGTCCAATTTTTATTGGTCAACTACCTATATATAAACACTTTATTTTACAGTTACACCTATCAGTTGCTTAATAGCCTGTTTATCACTTGAATAATAGCCACATATTAATGCCTTATTGTACATGACCTTATTCTACATCCCTAATCCTGCCCAATACCTACTACCTTACTAACTATTAATTATTAAAAAGAATTAAAAAAATTATTGAGGGAAAAGTTGTAGTTAATAGCTAAACTATTCTAAAATGTTACCACCATATTTTAGAGTCCTTATTTCTACCTTACTACATTTAAAATGTAAAAACCACCTTACTGTCCACTAATAAGCATCAAATCAGTCTATAAAGGCAGTTAATATGCAGGTAATAGCAGGATTGGGATATATGTAGAAATATACCCCAAAAACATACAATAAAATTAGATCTTAACATATAATATTCAAAAGTTAGAAAGGTTTTTCATTTAAAAAGTCTCCAATGCTCATTAAAGTTGCAAGTATCTGGTCAAAAATACAGAACAAAAAATGAAATATTATTGCAATTTGAAATAATGGTTTAATTTAATATACCTTAAAGAATAATTTATTATAAAGTGTTCAATATATATTTTGCTTTTTTTTGTTGCATATTTTTGTACATATTTGTATATCATTTAAATTATACATAAATATGCATATTTTATATATAAATAATATTTCCCTTTACTGTGTTCCTTGTTGTATTTATATACACAGTACACATACAGTATGCATACTACATACACATATGAGTCCTAATTTTTATACACTTGTGTCATATCCATTGCTGAGTGTTAAACCCTGATTGAGAATCATCACGTAGTGTAGCTGCGCACATTACCTTTTGTTTCCTCTACTGTTCCATTCCAGTTATTGGCCAGCACTCCTTGTCCTGGTAAAGAGCTACTACCCAAAACCATTTGACTCAGGAAATGGGCATCATGGGGAACCCCAATATGTCTGAATGGTTCCTTTAATGCTGTCTTAATGCAAGTTTGGTTGTGGTAGTGGATCTCATAGTTGACTCCCTGTTGAAAGAAGAGTAATAAGTCACATTAGCAAGAGTCAGCAACACAATGCCCACTGATAAACTTGACAAAATGTATGCTTTTCTTTTTATCCCTTAACTGTACCTCACCTCTCTAAAGAGCAGAAGCCTGTCAATAAAGAAGGTCTGGTTGCCATCCTTTCCAGCTGCTAGAATTCGGATATTCTGTCCATAGGCATCATAGGAAAATTTCTCAAAAAAATGCAAGTGGTGCCCAGGGATGAACTGTGTTGGAGAGAAAGCAAGAGAAGTCGCTCACGGTTAGCATTTGCATAGTTTTCTGTAGAGATTAGCCAACTAGACGTTAAAGAACAAACTTTATATCGGTACATGGCCTGTTTCTATGATGAACCTTCTCTATTTTCGGATAAAATAGTTTCATGTAGTTGTCAAGATGGCATACTTACCGCAGTCAGTGCCCCCTCAAGCAAAGGTGGAGACTCTGGAAGAGAGTCAAGAGAGAGTGAAAAGGTTTATTTAGACTTCTCAAATAACCGAAAACAAGCATGAATTCATTTATAAGTCTTTCAAATGCTAAAGCTCTATAAAGTTTACTATAATGTGCAGACTAAAGACAGCAAATAAGAAGGTCTTACTGCACGGTTCAGGCCTCTGTGCACAGCTGCTGAGAATCAGGCTCAGGCAAACCGGGATCAGAAACAGGATCTTCATTGCTTTTGTGGAGTGCTGGCAAACAGGAGTCAAAGCGACTAGCAGCAGTGTTTCCCAGTCCAGCCCCTCTTATATCCTCAGTTCCGGATCATCAGTCCATGTTTTCAGTCTCACAAACACTGGCCTTCAGTATCTGCCAGTGCTCCGGTTTAATAGAACTATTAAAAGTGGTAAAACAACTTTACTGTATGTAAAACTTGAAATAGCAATCCTAATGTGAATGCAAAATAGTATAAAATTGAATTTTTTTTATAATATTAAGTTTAAAAAATAGGAAATGATGTCAGGTGTGTTTGGAGATTGACCGGTGACAGGTAAAACCTGAACTGGAGTACAGCTCACCTTAGTCACATGATGAAGACTCAGCATATTATGATTTCAGATTTGCTTGCCACAGGTCAATGTTCAAATGTAGGTCATATAATAATTTACTGAGAAAAACAAGATCACCTGATGATATTAAACACGACAATAAATTATTGTTGCACTCTGCAAAAACGGACACAATGTGAGAAATTAAAACTTTCCAAAAAGGATATACCTGCTAGGAAGAAAATAACAAATGCTAAATGATCCTAATCTCTCTGCCTGGTGATGGCTAAACCCAGCTAAAAAA
>JAUMHG010000024.1:4886653-4905403 GCA_032359395.1 Enteromius anoplus
TATATATAAATGTTCAGAGTAAATGTGTCATATTACACATTCCTCTGCTATCTGATCTTATGGCTGTTTGAGAATTGTTTTTTTTATTGTTATTATTGTTACTTATAAGTGGTATTTGCCTGCTTCAAGTAAAGTAAAATGACAAGATAAGAGACTTATAATGCATTATAACTATGAGAAATATAATCCATTGTAACTTAAGTGGATGAATCGTGTTCATTGTGTGTTATAAATGATCATCCTCTTAAAAGCTATAACCACCTAGAAGCAAGTATTATAACACATTAAAACTGTTATTATAAATATTCATGAGATTAATCAAAACATATTATGAAGTAATGCATTATGCATATATTAAAATGCCTTAAGAATACTTCATAGAAAGTATTACCCCAATTTTAGATATTTTCTAAAAATCACTGCTGTGCCAAGAAAATTCAATTGGAAACAAAAAACTTCTTGCATCTTAATGTCACTTAAATATGTGTGCCTTTCCACTGCAAATGTAAATTCTGGACGGCTGTCCATCAGGAGTTTACTGGGGTAAGTAAGGATGAATCAAGCCTCAGCATGTTGAACACATTTTAGCGACTTCACAAGGCTACATCAAAGAAAACACTTAAGGGTTAAGTGCTTCATTTATAGAGTTCTCGTGTTCTCATGCACACACCTTTCCCTTTGACATACAGATTTATACAGTCTGGATTACTATTTTGATTACTTCTTTACTGCAGTCAAAGTACGACAAACACAGTTCATCTGTCAGGAGATGCATGCAACTCATATGACATTCGATGTGGCTTCTTTGAAGCAGACGGTTACTCATTGTTGGGCTCAAGAATAAACACATAGTAAGTTGAACTTATTTAAGTGTGATATTTTCTTTCATTCAATCTATTGCATTAAATGGCCTGTAATTACAGTTTATCTGAATTCTTGGCAGGATCAAAGTATTACATTCAGGGTTTTAAAACTGGAGCCACCAAACTGGTGATTTAGGTCAGTTGAATCCCACACATTTTACTTCACATACCGTTTTATTATCATACACCTTTGAAGTTACAATAAACGCTGTTGACCTCTCATTGCACTACAGTGCATTCACTAGTGAGCGAGATCATTGGCAGTGTCCACTAGGGGGACATTACTTAAATTAGTTAGTTTAGTCCCGTTATATCCCTGGTATTGTTATTAAAAATGTTTTTAAATAGAAAGAACAGACAAGCAGTAAGTTCAGTGTGTATAATTTTTTTCTGTTACCTGGACCAAGACTATGTTTTTGTCAGTAAAAGTTTGCCTAATGACATACAGTAAAACAAGTCATCTTGCAGCCTTTTAACAGCCCTGAGCTTTTGAGAAAACTACAGATCTTCTGCATTTTTCCCTGTTCATGGATAGTTCTGAGCCCAGTGCATTATGGGTGGTAAAATTTTCCAACCTTTTTCTTGTTGCTGCCCTTTTGCTGTTTTCTCAGGTCATGTAGCACCGATTTGAAAAGAAAACACATGCGTTTCTAGTGCATAGATAGCCAGGTTTTTTTTAAACCCCAAAAAAACCCCACCTTGAATTATCAGTGAACGGTCCCTGTAAAGCCTATGTGAAATCAAAATTGACTATATTTATTTTAGTTGCTTTTTTTTTGTGGTGAAGAGTTCATCCATGCAAGTCAATTTATAAAAAATAAAGAAAAAAAGGTTGCCTTCATCCAAATATAAAAATGCTCCTCCCCTCTAAAATGATGGGCCTTCTCTGATGATGTCAGTTTGGGCATGAGTGTGACATCATTAACCACGCTGGGTTTAGATAAATCATACAAAATTGTAAAAAAAAAAGGTTCTTAGAGCCTCGTTGGTCCACTGCAGCCGATTAGACTGGCGCTTCATTATGTTACGAAACACATAATTCATGAATGATTGAAAGACTATTGGCTAGACCGAACGGCATCACCAGATACTCGTAATGTCCACTGGTGGTTGAGAACGCTGTTTTCCACTCATCAGCGGAGTCAGAATGGCCGGTTAGAATTCCGACGAGAGCTCCCTCTGGTGGGGCGGAGGAGGCGATCAGGGAGCCTCCGAAATGACACACATTGTACATTTTCAAAATATTTACATGTATTTATATTCATTTAATTTATATTATAATTTAAATATTTAATATATGAACATATGCTTTTTTTTTGTATTTGTATGTATATAATAAATATACACAGCACACATACATATATTATGTACATAAAAAGCTTTTATTTGGGATGCGAATAATCCTTGCCTAGCTTTATTTATTTATTTACTTATCACCATTTACTTATATGCTGCTGGCAAATTTAATTTGAACTGTATACATGACTACTGTTTAATTGGCCGGCAATGAAAAAAGTGCAACACAAAAGGTAAAAACTGTTTTACACATATTTATATATCACTTTCTGTCACTCTGGTGTCCTCCACAGAAATTATTTTGAGTTTAAGTGAGTTTGGGGACCTTTTGGTTTTTCTGACCAGTGGGGGTTTTCAGGGAATCACCTGATATTTAAGGTTGGTGCAAAAATAATAGACTTAACCTGCAAATACAGCATGTTCAGTATGTGGGATGATTTAGATTAACAGTTGTGTTGCATTTGGCTGGGCTGCCAGGCTTTTCTCTTTTGTGTTAAAATAACCTGTTCATTGAGTGATTGATGTGTGCATTGCTTCATCACAGAGACACATGAACCATCAGATGATACATTTCACATTTTCAAATGCAGCCTCCGCCACATTCCATCAGCGATGATTATGTTCCACCATGAATCAATGGAACACAATGTAGAAAAGTTAAAGCAGAAAGATCCTTAAGATACTGAAGATCAGGAGCAGAGATCACGCCTTACAATTTGTACTACACAGAAAAAAGTACTTTCATCAGCAACATCTGTGTTGTGTTTGGAGTTTAGGCTCCATTCGGCTTTTGTGTCATGATGAAGAGCAGCACAGGCAATTAAACATGTGAGTGGTTTACTATCTCTACGTGGTGTTGTTCACTAATGACCATTAGCGATTTTTGAGTAGAAACATGCATCATCCTGTCAAGCTTTCTTTGCCTTGCAATCAGAAAGCATGATTATGACAGTTCACGTGTGGGAAAGTGTACTTACTGTGCGTAATTAACACGCACATCTTGAAGCTGCTGGGAAAGCTGTGTTTTTGAACTGCTGTCTCCAGCTGTCTAAGCAGAAGATTGATCTCAGAGACACACCTGCTTCTCCGGATCGGATAGCCTTAGAAGACAAGTTAATGACTGAAAGAGTGTCCATAATAAATAAGGGGGAAAGCTTAGAAATATACTCATATTTTTATGTTGGCTTTAGTAATTTTAGTAGTTTTAACTTCAACTCTATGACTAAAAATATTATGTGGTGAATATTGTGTGCACATCATTTTTTAGTTTTAAAATGTATTTTTTTTAGTGCTGGGCAATGATTAATCATATTTAATTGCATCCAAAAAAATTGTTTTTGTTTAAATAATATATGTGTGTACTGTTTATATGTATTATGTTAAGACATACACATACAGTATATATTGTAAAAATATGTCTATATTTATATTAATTTATATTAAAAATAAATATGTGTAATATATAAACATAACCTATTATTAAATATATCCATGCATGTGCGTGTATTTATATGTACATAAAACACAATGTATAGTTTCTTTACATTAACTAAATGACATTTGTCATAAAAGTCAATATACCTGGTATATTTTATTTTTTGCAATATGTCACTCGGGTCCTAGTGTCCCCAAGAGATTCAACCATCTCAGTGTCGGCCAACAGGAGTGGACAGGAGGAAAGAATTTGTGTGGCCTTTGCTTTAAACTTTGTGAGAGACACCCACTCTTCACATGCATTGAGCTGTGTCTTGTTATTATTCTGAGCTCTGGTTAAAAAGAACTTGGCAAGTCCGGTTCACAGATTTTGTTGACCTCTGTTTTGTCTGTTTTGGAGGCATCATGTCCATGCATGTTCCAACATTCACATGTTCAGATGCCTTGTCAGATGACGGAGTATTTATTTTCTTGTAGAATATTTCCTCATTTTATGTAACCGGATGTTATCTTCATGTCTTTTTTTATATCATGTCTAGTCACGTTTGTATTTCAGCTTTGTATTTCCAGTTCTGGATCGATAGTATCATGTTGTCAGGTTGTGAAAGCCTAACTCATGGAAATGTTTACACATGTACATGGTAGCAAAGCAGATGGCACGCACGTATAGCAGGATCTTGCATTTAGAGAAAAAAACAGTTTTGCTTTTTTAAATGACTTTAGAGGGCTTCACTGGTAAGCCAGCTGTTATTTATGTTACCGGCAGATTGATCGTGAATGTTTGTATATGCACTTTTAACAAAGCACTTAAGCTCGAAAAGACGGAAACCAGTTTTGATTATGTTGTTTAATTTAATTTTAGATTTCATTTGTTTTCGCAGTCTCTTGCAGCCTGACATATATTCTGCTAAACTACAGTGACATTGTAGTGTTATTTCAGTTTGTTCTTGTTATAAAGTCATAAATGAAATCTAAACATATTCCTCTCTACACTATTGCCAGGCGTATGCAGTAAATTTGCCAATTAATGTGTCTGAAACATTTTGGTGCTGTATCTGAAATTAACGAGATCATGCTTTGGCTATCCAGTATTTGGCAATCAGTAGATGGGAACAGACAATGATGTCAAATCATCTGGGAAATGATTAGCACATTTTGAAGGTGAAGCAACATTTGGAAAGTTTGAGACCCAAACGCCTTTCATATCAGGTTATCATCTGGAGACTAATATTCTCTTTTCCACACCTTAATCTTAAAATCAGAGCTCACCAGAGAGGAGAAAACCACAATGGTGCTGTTCCAAACATGTACAGGCTGTTCTTCCACTCCTTTGAATGATTAGACATCATATCAAACTTCCCATGCAGCAGATGAACCGCATCTCTCCCTTAAATAAAACTCTAAGGCAGTCCATTTATCACTGTGATTTATACTTTTTTCCCTGACGTGAACGAATAAAGAATCGAGCTCGTGCCAAAAACAGTCTATTTCAATGATTCACTGTCTATTCAGGTAGTGAGCGACATTCCCAAGGACATATAACCAGATTTTCAGTGTTGCTGCTTCCATGACGGAGAAAAGACAGATATGTATAAAATTTGATAACTGCCTTTGGCTCTAGAAACAAGGTGACATGTTTCCTCTAGTCAATATAAATCAATCTGTTTTTGAATATTCACCTACCCAGAATGCACTAAAATCAAAGTCTCTCATGACAATAAGATTCTCTACACTGGTGGCAAGAAGCAAATGTTTTTGTAAGATCTACTCACACCCTGCTGAAGGTTTTGAAAACAAATACTTTTTCATTCAGACCATATGAGTTTATGAAATCACCAACTCAAATACTTATGAATTATTGTGATATCAGGTTCTACATCAAATAAAACGCAAGTCTGAGCACTTGAGCCAAACTTGAGAGAACAGCAACCACATGCATGATTTATGGAAAACATTATCTATATTTTTTTTTTTATTACTTTAATATGATGCTAAAATTGAAATCTATTTACATTTTTTTAAAAATTTCTGTTTTATGACAGGTTTATTTATGACAGCTCACAACCTCAAACAGGTGCTACTAATTTAGAATCATGAGCAGAGTGTAGCTGGACTATTTAAAAGCAAAATAACAGGTCTTTGAGGGTCAGAAATCTGGCTGATAAGCAAGTGATCAAATACTTATTTGACAGTAATTCCCAAATAAATTGTTAAAAAAATCATACAATGTGATTTCTTTTTAGATTCTGTCACACCAAAAAAAAACTACCTCTTCTAATGAAAGTGTGCGTAAATAATACGCCAAATAAAAGCAGAAACTCGTGGAAACGCAAAAACTGCATATCATATGCTCGCCAACATTTCGTATATGCACGCGAAACCCGCGCATTACATGCAAACCAAAAACATGCGTGTCACATTTACGTCAAAGTCTATTTTGCGTATGAATATGAAATGAGTTTTCGTTTTTATTTGGCGTACTATTTATACGCATTTTATCCTCATACGATCAGATCAATACTAAAAAGCGGCAAAACGCTGTGGTTTTAACAAGATGTTTTTTAATGTAACAGCAAATCCGGGCACGTGGCTAAAAGCAAAATATAAATAAATAAACTACTGGTTGACCAGCGTTCTTTGTAATATGATGGGAAAGGTTTGTAATCATCACCATAAAAAATAGATGTTGCATTAACGTCAAGAAAACTTTCGAATTGGATGCACTGATTTCCTGACAACGATTTTTGTGTGAGGCCGTTATGCTGGTTTAAGCTGTTTTCTCAGGGTTTTGCTGGGTCACCAGAAACGCTACAGACCGTCAAGTGCCAAATTAACCTGAATTGCGCAAAAGTCCCTTGCAAATGATCTGTAACATATCACTTTCTTGATATCTGCCAAAGACTGGATGCAGTAAGCTTTTAAAATTCAGCTCTTCACATCAGAAAAAAACTAGGTGAACTCTCAATCAGTTTTTTACACTATAGTCTCAAGACATTAGCACATTTATGAATAACTGAAGTAACCGAGTTAAGAAAAATTCAGATGTTTTTAAAGGCTACTCAATACTCTACTGCTTTCATAACAACAGCAGGGATCTCCACATATATGACGGTTATGGAAATAACATACTCAGCCTGTTTTACTGCATTTGCCCTGCAGAATCAAGCAAGTAATTACCTCTTAAAGTTGTAAGCTTGAAACTTAAAACAGGTAGGCCGCAGTCCACGTACAATTAAGTTAGCATGGAACGGTGTGTTCAAGTTTACTTGGCAGCTCCTCAAAAATATAGTGAGGCATATGTTTCATGTTTAGGCATGTCAGGATTGACCAAAGAGTGCAAAAACACATAAAACTGAGAGCTGATCAGGGTCATCGAGTGGAAAGCAAAGTGTTGGCGATGATGGGCCCCAGATGAATGTCTTGGAAATGTCTCACAAGACACAAAGATTCGCCTCTTCGACAGTGAAGCTCAGATGTGTGCAGCTGGAGGTATGAGCTGTTGGGAGAGAACCATTCTGACCTTGTTCCTCAGCCTCCTCCGTCTGTCCACACGGTAAGGTCACACACAAGGTTATAATTAATAAGCTCACATTGTTTCGCCGTGAAAAGTGATCCACAGACATGGGCAATCATTGGCTAAGGTGAACATACATAAAACTTATCATCAAGTAGACTTTGCTTCCTCTAGCCCATAATTTAAAAAGCCCACAAAGTTGTAACTTTAACCACCTTATTTTTTCTACTATTCTTTTCTGTAAACATGGAAAACCTCAGATTAATCAGCTGCGCAGGTAAACAACAATAACAAAGTGAAATTAAAAGTATTTACTCAACAAACCAGTTTACAATTACTAAAATAATATATGATAACAAAACATCAGCCTGTACTTTAGGCAGCATGACTCACTGTTTTATGAAGGAAACATACCTGTAAGAAGCTTTCTGACAACCGAAAGCTTTGAACGTTGAAGGTTAAAATAGCCATGCGCTAGCCTGACTACGCCAGACTTCGTATTTCCGCTCAATTTCAGTTCGCTTCTGTTCTCGACTAAGCAAAGCGAAGTAGCAGAGTTTGTTATTACCAGGCTAGCCATGCGCACGTTCAAGGTTAAAATAGCCACGCGCTAGCCTGACTACACCAGACTTCGTACTTCCACTCGATTTCAGTTCGCTTCTGTTCTCGACGAAGCAAAGCTAAGTAGCGGAGTTTGTTATTACCAGTCTAGCCGCACGCACGTTGAAGGTTAAAATAGCCACGCGCTAGCCTGACTACTACAGACTTTGTACTTCCGCTCGATTTCAGTTCGCTTCTGTTCTCGACTAAGCAAAGCGAAGTAGCGGAGTTTGTTATTACCAGGCTAGCCGCGCACATGTTGAAGGTTAAAATAGCCGTGCGCTAGCCTGACTACGTCAGACTTCGTACTTCCGCTCGATTTCAGTTCGCTTCTGTTCTCGGCGAAGCAAAGCGAAGTAGCGGAGTTTGTTATTACCAGGCTAGCCGCGCACACGTTGAAGGTTAAAATAGCCGCGCGCAAGCCTGACTACGCCAGACTTCGTGCTTCCGCTAGATTTCAGTTTCCTTCTGTTCTCGACTAAGCAAAGCGAAGTAGCAGCGTTTGTTATTACCAGGCTAGCCGCGCGCACATTGAAGGTTAAAATAGCCGTGCGCTAACCTGACTACATAAGACTTTGTACTTCCGCTCGATTTCAGTTTGGTTCTGTTCTCGGCGAAGCAAAGCGAAGTAGCAGAGTTTGTTATTACCAGACTAGCCACGCGCACATTAATAGTTAAAATAGCCACGCGCTAGCCTGACTACGTCAGACTTTGTACTTCCGCTCGATTTCAGTTTGCTTCTGTTCTCGGCGAAGCAAAGCGAAGTAGCGGAGTTTGTTATTACCAGGCTAGCCGCGCACACGTTGAAGGTTAAAATAGCCGCGCGCAAGCCTGACTACGCCAGACTTCGTGCTTCCGCTAGATTTCAGTTTCCTTCTGTTCTCGACTAAGCAAAGCGAAGTAGCAGCGTTTGTTATTACCAGGCTAGCCGCGCGCACATTGAAGGTTAAAATAGCCGTGCGCTAACCTGACTACATAAGACTTTGTACTTCCGCTCGATTTCAGTTTGGTTCTGTTCTCGGCGAAGCAAAGCGAAGTAGCGGAGTTTGTTATTACCAGGCTAGCCACGCGCACATTAATAGTTAAAATAGCCACGCGCTAGCCTGACTACGTCAGACTTCGTACTTCCGCTCGATTTCAGTTTGCTTCTGTTCTTGACGGAGCAAAGCAAAGTAGCGGAGTTTGCTATTACCAGGCTAGCCACGCGCACGTTGAAGGTCAAAATAGCCGCGCGCAAGCCTGACTACACCAGACTTCGTACTTCCACTCGATTTCAGTTCGTTTCTGTTCATGACGAAGCAAAGCGGAGTTTGTTTTTACCAGGCTAGCCGTGCACACATTGAAGGTTAAAAATAAGATGAATAATCTTTGTAACAGCTTTAAAAAATGTACATAGACTCCAAAATGACACTTTTGTGCAAGCACTATACGTCAACACAGGCATATCGAGAAACATTCTATTATGCAATTTGTTTTTGAAAACCTCTATAGAGCTTTCGCTTATTCCGTTAACTGTAATAATCAACATTTATCCTAAATAGTATTTAATAGATAAATACTATTTATAAAAACGGTCAACTGGCTAAATAAAAAAGAAAAAGAGAAAAAAAGTGCAACAAATAATTTGGGAGCACATGTCTAATAAACTCACAAAGAATGAATCTCTTCCCAGCATTTCTGTTTTTTTGTCTGATGAAAAAATAACTTTTGCCATTTTTTTGTTCACTGAGCTGTAAAAATCTAGTCACAGAGACGAGACAGACAACAGGTCAGATATGGGCGTGTGTCAAAATGATACCAAGAAAGATTTATTTTCTCATATGAACAGGTGTTTTCATTTTATTTTTTACAATCTATGACAGTCGTGTGTGTTTGTCTCACTTTTTTTTTTTTAAATCCTCTAGCATTTCCCAAGAATGGACATGGTGGATAAAATATTCCTTTTTTTATTGCTGAATGTTAAAAAAATTAAATAAAACATACTTCCACTGACTTGAGGGGGAAAAAATCATCTGCTGCTTGTACCATGCACCCATCTAACCTTGACCACAAGGACATGCAGAGGTGAGGTGTTTAGACGTTTCAAGCTGGGGGGAACGAAATAGAAATAAACTGGCAGGACATAACCATTGAGTAGCGATATCACATTTAAACTAACTAGAGCACTGTCTTTTTGGCATTTCTCAAACATACAAATAAGACTCAAAATGTAAGGAAGATCAAAATAATTTCTGCTCAGACTTCAAACATAACATCTCTTCATTTAAAATAAAAAACGATATTCCATTTTGCTGTCATAACACAGCATTACACCTCTTTTATCAGGACCTATACATTGTTTTTCACCAAAATAATCACAACTCATCACTTTTTTTTTCTTTATAGAAGTGCATGAAAACATATTTATCACGTATCTGTCTATTTCTACTCTTCCTCCATTATTTGCTGTTGATTTTCTGAGCCAAAACCAACTGGCTTCACCTCCTTCAACATATTATTCTTTACATCTTTACAACAAGGAGGCAAGCTGATGCTGACTACGGACACTCTTTGTAGAAGGTGAAGAGTTAAAACAGCTGATTTTAGTACACTTCGTCTCAGACTTATCCATACCGAATGTTTCTGAATGTAGGAGTATTTTCATCCAAACAGAGTCAGTCAGTACAGCTGTTTCTGGTTTGGTTTGGGCCCAGCGAGTGCTTTAAAATGGACATGGAGTCACATATGAAAAAGAATGATAAACTGATAGTAGCGCATTCAATATAAAATAATAATAATAATAATGACCAGCACTATTTGGTGTCTTAGATTAACTGCGAATATATTAAATAATTATGAAGTATGTAGACTACATGAAAAACGTTGACTTAAAGTTAACAGCAGGAAACAAGTAGTCTCCACATTACACACACTCACAAAAAAAAAATGAAATGCATTGGAACACAAGAAAATATAAAGTTTGCATATTTTGGTATTTTAATGACCCCTAATAATTTTCACAGCTATTTGTCTTGTCATTTGAGACTGTGTTTGTATGTATGTGATTGCGTGTTCGGCACAGGAACTTTTCAGGGCCGTTTACACAGGACTCAATCGAACATTAAAATCTGCTAAGAGTATCATAACCCAACCCATGAATTGTTGTTAAATATAAACAATGCTCATCACACCCTCATATTCATTTGATCAGTCTGTATTTTTCACAGATACTCATCCACTCTTTTGCATGCCAGAGTTTAACTTGACATGGCGTCTGAAAATGTGACATTCATGGCACAAACAATAGAAAAACAAAAAAACCCATATAATAATATATTTTAAATGTACTGTAAATAATAGAATAAATAATATTACTGCGTATATATGTGTACTGTATGTATGTGAAAAATGCTATACACCATTTCTTTATTCACCATTTTCCAAGGGTTTGGCCTTTATGATCAGAAGGCAGAAATATTACATAGGAATATCCCCTTTCTGAGTGGAACGCATCGAACAAAGCAACAATTGAAAAAAACGACTCAGGAAAGTGTCCTGTGTGAACGGTCCCTTTACTCTCCCTGTCCCAAAGTACCAGGAACAATTGGTGGAGCGGACACATCCATCATCCTGCTGTCTCTCTTCAGTCCTGCGCTAGAGGAAGATGTGCAGTGGAGTGAGGACCTGAGAAGCTGTGAGGCCTTCCATCCCTCCCGTCTATCTCTCCACTGGCCGCTCTAAACGGATGGATGTGCTGATAATGAGGGCGATGTTCGACTGAGTGACGGGAAAGTTGAGCGGGAGAGACTATATGTTCTTTATTTCTTTGTTATCTGTCAAAAGCTATTAGCACTGACAGCCCGGCCCACGGCCACCTCACATTTAACCCACAATCCCCTTTGGAAAGAGAAGGCTTCCGTGTGACAAACCTCAAGGTGCGGTCACATTAAGCGAAAAAATAAGGGCAAAAAACTCACACAGGAGTCACTTTCAAACAGTTTTCGGTTGATCAGCGCAGCCATGAACCTCTCCTGAAATTTACATCGAAATGACCGAATTTCGCCCACGAAAATTCACCGCACAATGGTAAATGTGACCGCACCTTTACCCTGTAGGGATGCAAAGCAAGTCAATGCGGTGCATCTTTAAGATGACATCACATGCACAAGTCTACACAACAGCAGCATATTTCTCAGAGCCACAGTCATTTCGAGGCCTCTCGCATTTGGTCGTTCACACTCACACACACTCTCACACACACAAACTCGTAATTTTCTTTCCGAACCCCCGATTTGCATTTGTCATCGGTTTTCTGTTGGCAAAGCAACATGATCATAAAACATCTCTGTGGATCAAATTCATGTAAACATACACCTTATGTTAAGAGTGGTTTATATTGCATGACGGTGGGAAGGGAGGTGGGGAGTGGGGGTGTCACAGTTCAAATGGGGGTCAGCTCCCAAAAGAACACAACCTGGAAAGGAAAGTAAGGAAAAAAGGCCAAAAAGAGACAACAAAAGAGTAAACGAGTATAAAAAATGAGGCGTCCGTATAAGAAAGGCTACAAAAAACTCCATTGGCCCTCTGGCCCTCAGCATACAGCAAAAGGCACCACAATATTACTCTATTTTTTTTTTTTTTTTTAAGTTGTGAAAAAATTGGCACATCTTTTTTTATGCTGTAAATCAAAATGTACATATAAATAGAGTTTTCCCTATAAAAAAAGTCTTTGCTGTTAACTAGTAGACAACTTTTGCTAAAATGAAAATAAATATTTCATTTGTTTATAATATCTGTCAGTTATATAAAATAAAAATATTTCTTATAGGTGCATGTCTATAGTAGATTGGTTTTTTTGTGGATAGGTGGCGGTCTCTCTAGTGGGGTGCATTGTCCGGTTTGGAGCGCGAGTGCGTCAGTCTGGTCTGTGTGTTGGCGCGTGGCCCGTGCCGCCCGCTCTGGGCGTGAGAAGTCTGCATGTCGGGCACGGGCCTGTAGAGGGTGACGGGCTCGCCGGCGTTCATGTTCTGCATACTGAGGAAGGGCGTGCTCTCACCTTCTTCCTCTTCCGAGTCACTGTCCGACAGGCAGCTGCGCGAGCCCAAGTCCCGGGACGGCTGGTAGCCGCGCGGCGCCACATGGCCATTAAGTCTGGACCTGCGCCAGCGCCGACTGCTTCTCTTTGGTTGCTCCATCGAGGAGAGGTACTCCTGGGTGCTCTCGTACTCTTCCTCCTGAGCCAGCCGGTAGGGACTGGAGGGAAGGCTGCCGGTGCTGTCTCGCAGGTAGCTGCCGCGCTGCTGCTGCCGGTAGGGCTCGTGGCCCCGGGCCTCGTGCAGGGGCACCTGGTAACGCCGCAGCAGTGGCTGGTCCTCCTCTGGGGGGTAGGGGGCGTGGGCGGCGGGGGGCAGAGACATGGCGTGGCTGGCGTTGGGAGACGTGATCTGGAAGGTAGGCACCTGCGGGGGCAGTGAGTAATGGAAGTCCACAGGAGACAGGCGAGCTGGAGTGGTCAGCGCCGACACGTACCTGTGCCAAGAAAAGGGCAGGGAGAGAGAGACAGAAAGAGAGAGGAAGAAGAGCGAGCAAGAGCAGGAGAGAAGAAGGTTGTGTGGAACAGATACACACGTCAGTCAAATGTCTCAGGTACACATACTGTAAAAACGAAGGGACCCATCACCGAAAAACAAATCACATTTAGGGGTTCTCAAACTTTTCGGGTCACCCACATGACAGAAACTATTCACTTTCGGATCTCACTAGTTGCTAATCATGGAGACATGGATTTGCATGGAGATCACTATCTATCCAGGTTGGACTGATAATTGTAAAATGTAACTAATAATATTAAAACAGTAACATACAGATCTTCCTCAAAAATAGAGGAAGAATTCTACATTGTTTAAAAACAATTTAATTTGAATATATTTTATAATGTAATTTATTCCTGTGATGGCAACGTGATCCTTCAGAAAACATGCTGATATGTTATAATTAGAAGTTATTGTGTATATGTGCCTACTATTTATACATTGTATATATTAAATATATTTATATATAATATAAATTATATGAATATAAAAATATACATATAAATATTTTCAAAATATATCTAACCAGAATTTTTTTTAATAGATTTCTTTTTAAACAACGTAAAACAAGTCTCTACTGACACTTGTTCAATACATATCTAATACAATCCATCTTTGTTTAATAAAAATATAAATTTCTTATTTTTAAGGTAATGGCAATATACTGAATATATTATACAATTAAAAAAAATGTGAAATGAAATAAATATTTCATATCTTAAGCTCAAAATTTACCACTATTAAATTTGCTCCCAAAAAAACTAAATCAATACATTTCAATACAGTATTTATTGTGCTTCTGACCACACTTGGGTGACCTCAAGGTTGAGAACCTCTTCTTCAAGTTCCCCCATTCATGGAGAACCTGGAATTTTAAAATCATAATTTATATGACTGAAAAGTCAAGAAAACCATCCAGTCTTAAAAAAACTTTTCCTAGTTATACTGTACTTGCTCTATGAGTGCAACCTCTCTACAATGAAGTTAAAATCCTTACTGCATCATTATCAATTCAATTCATGAAATCAATTCAATTCATCCACTGGTCTAAAAGTGTGGGATCCCTGTTTTGAGTCTGCTGCCCATATGTAGTGTTCCTGCCTTGTACTTTAGTAGTACTGTATCAATTTGCGCCCACCTTACTATGGCACTAGAAAAAGGATAGTATGCGCACTAAGACATGGCGGCTGAAAGCTCAATAGCAAACGACAGCAGATGAACACACTACAGGAACAAACAAGGCCACGTCAAACCTCCCAGTCTTGGCCTAGCACTGTTACTGCAGCATGAGTACAAGTTCCCTTCATTAGGGTGCATCATGCTAGACTTAATAATGTATGCCGGTAATTTTCCTTAATACCTTTGACAGAAAAAAAAACACCCTCCCTATCTGCGCTTGTTTCTTTGGCCTGCGCTGTGTGAGATGAAGCAAGCATGCCCTGAGAGAGGAGGTCACAGTCAAAATGGAGCAGATAAATTAACACTGGCTGCTCTGTCACAGATCTGCAGAGCCTGAGGGCAGATAGCCGTATGCACAACAGCTCAGTCAGCTGCAGAGCGGGAGAGAAGGTAGAGAGCAGAACACCAGAGACCCGTTTCACCCCTGAGATAACGTGTTGTTCGGCTCTTGTTGACTTAATGAACCCCTCACGGTATAAATTCTCCTGTTTTGGCCCTTGCATGGTGGCGTGGGTGTTTCGCAGGCGAGAGATAACTGTAAATACAGCTGGCCGTGGGCTACAATCTCTCTGCCTTCATACAAATACTGCGTATCTGGAGCAGCGAATCTTTGCTTGACCCCAACTCCTTCTCTGACACTCTCAGCTGGGCCAGAGCATCTGCACGATTTGCGCAATGAGTTTTTACTGTTGTATTCTTCACGGTATGCAGTGTGTAATTTATACAATGACTTTTGAGGGGTCAGCGTTTTTATTTCTTATGCTATCGTAGCACATGTAACTAAACATATATACACACACACATACATAACTTAATTATATTTTTAAATAAATCTAAAATGTTAATATTAACTGTAATATGTTTATATATTATATTTGAATATATTTATATATTTAAACATAATTATTATTATTATAATAAATTTAGATTATGTAATTAAATAATTATAAATAATCTTTTGGACTAACATTCAACCAACATATTTTGTTTGACCTAAAATATATATAAAAAAAATTGTTATCAAATCACACATTACATCATGCCAGGGTGAAAAAAGAACTTGGTCAAATCAAATAATTAATAATTTACTGCCATTAAGTGAATTATATAATCATGTAGTCTCAAAAACTTAACTGTAATTGATTATAAGAATTTTAATTGTATAATTACAAGCACTTATTTAAAAAAAAAAAGATTATGTAATCCTTATTACACGTAGTTACTACCCAGCACTGTGTACATGTGCATATATATCCATATATATATATATATATATATAAAATTTATTTTTTCCTGGGCAACAATTCATCATCGATAAACAATAATGAAACAAAAGTTTTTTGTGTATATACTATATACATATGTTTGTCCTGTGTATAATTATTATGTATAAACAGACACACATACAAATGATATATTTTGTATATGTAAATAATTATATTTATATAATTTAAATTACATATAAATATATTTAATATACAAACATTATATATAACTTATTTTTCTTAAATATATGCATGTGTGTGTTCATATATACATAATAAATATACATAGTACACACACACATGTATTATGTACACAGAAACTTTTATCTTGGATGCGATTAATTGTTGTCCAGCACTAATATTATCATAATACTGTAAACTCATTTTATTCAGTTGCATGGGCTGTTAGATAGTCTGTGGGGTTCAGGTTTTAACTAGAAGGATTGAAGCACCCCCAACCCCCCCTGTAATTTGCCTCCTGATGGTACGTGCTGTGAATATTTGCTATTGAATCTTTCATGCCACCCATGCCGGTCCCCAGGGGTAAAGGAGACCGTGCAGTGAAATGCAGAGGAGTCTTACTGCACACACTAAAACGGTTCTCAGTGCCATGGCTGCAGAGAGGGGGCGCTCCTGCGCACCTGTCGCTATGTGGAGAGTCCCCAAGCGAGTCGAAAGAGTCGCCGTACTGCAGGGCCGGCCGGTGGGGCTCAGTAAAGCCACAGTGTGCGGCACGCCTGGCCCGCGCCTCCATGCACGCAGGACTGTTGCATTTACTGGTCCCCACTGAGGACGACATCATGCCGGAAGGACAGTCGGAGAGGACGCTGTCTGTTCGCTCCAGACTCCACGTTCTCCCTTCATGTCTGAGAAAGACAGAAAGAAAGAAAGGAAGAAAGAGAATGAAAGAAAAGGGAAGAACGCAGGATAGAAAAAGCGCACAAGATGCCTAACCCAGTGGTTCTCAAAGTGTAGGGTGACGGGAGGCTTCCCAGGTTCTTAGATTTCTTTCATTTCCTTTGGCTTCACAAGAGTATGATTTCACAGGAATATAGAGCATATGGGGTCATATGGACAACTTTTATGGTACAATTTGTGTGATTTTTTAAACTGGACAGTAGGTCACGGTCCTCTCATGTCTCATCTCAGTTTGTGTTCCACAGAAAATTGGATCACGATGAGGCCAGTGTTATTTTAGTACCATTTATAATCGATAATAAATTTGCAATTTAATAAAAAAAAAAAAAAATTGTGCTTTAAAAATATGAAGTATAATTTTTTTTTTCCATTGTGTGTTTTTTAGTAAGCACAATTTTTTTTTTTTTTTTTTTTGTAATTTTACTTTCAGTCAATTCTCAAGGCAACATTTCAAATGTTTGTTTTCCTTTTAATAATTATATTTAATTTAGTTCTCAGACTGCATATGCATATTTTTAGCGCTTTTTAAATATTTTATATACAAACATAATTATAATCTAGGTTCACTGGCAATAAATTATTGATGTTCCTTTTTCTTTCTTTTTTTTAACTTATAGGCAACTTATAGATAAAACAAGAATGCTGTACTTGGAAATTTGGAGGTAAAATTAAACTGAGAAGATCCAAGGTACTCGTACAGTAAAAATAAGAAGGCTTTAATTTACTGGGCTAAGCCATTAAAACAGTTAAAAGTGTAGATCTATGCATTTCCATAACTTCCATAACTTTACTGCTAATTTGCTGTATGACAAATCACAATCTGTCAAACATTTTCCTACACGTGCGGTCTCAGTTTGCCAACAATGCGTTTGGTTGATTACAGCGTAAGTGTCAATGGCGCACAAAGTTTGCAGTCATGAAAGAACAAACTGAGAACCACTGGTTCAACCCATATGTGTGTACGAATCCGTTTGAGTGAAAAGCGTGAAGCTAGAGGCCTGGGAGGTGATCATGGTGTATAACCTTCTCTGCACTCACTCACTCACACCTGTGACTTGATTCTGAAAGGAATGAATAATGGCTGCTGACTGGGATTCCAGTGGGACAGTGGAAGGGGAAGGAATGCTGAATGACATGAAAACAGACGTATGGCTTTGGCAGGGCGCAACTAGAGCACGACCCCTGGTTCTTGATGAGCCTACACACATAAATCCTCCGCTCATTTGTGGTCAAACATACCACGCTGTCAGGAATGTGAGTGTACCTGTGAGTGGAGGAATGAGCCCGGGTGGAGGAGTTGTGGGATCTGGAAGACTGCCGGCTGCCAGGAAAAGGTGCCTCTGCTCCGTGTCTAATGACTCTCTCAGTCGCCGGTACATTTTTGGAGATATACTGCAATTGGGAAATAAGAAGAGAGCTATTCGGTTACTGACAGAAGACATCAGAGCAAATTCTATTTATTAAAAAGAGTGACTTACATCAACCATGGGTATCTCCTCAGGACCAGGTCCTGGGTGATTGGGTCCGTTGGCCAGGTTGCGGTTGGGATGATCCACATAAATGTTCTGTCTCAGATGATTGTGCATCTTCTTCCTCTGTTTCCTGGGGGGGAGGCTACAGTGAGGCAGTGTCACTCTCTCAGACACCGGCCCAGAGTCACAATCATCACGTCACATTTATAAAAGTCCTTCTACCGCTCAATGCTGGTGTTGGATTTAAAGTTACGTTTTGCAACACCAGTTACTGTACAACGTCAAAAAAAGTATTCAGACACTTAAGTCACACTTGAAACTACACTTTTATTAGATAATAAAGTATTAAGCCAAGTGGCATCTTAAAAACACATTATGCTAGACCGTTGTTCTTTATTTAAAAAAAATGTGTTAACTCTTTAGGATTGCAATCAGTTTTCAATATTAGTTGCATAGCTTGCCTATTATTAACATATTGGCTGTTTGTAAATACTAATAAAGCACATATTTTGCATGAATAAATATATACAGTAGTTTTTTTTTAAGCGTCTAGAAGACTTTTCCACAGTTCTTCTGGATTGAGTCTGTCTCAGTTTGTTCTGTTACTTCATGTGATTCCAGACAGACTGGATGATGATC